>JBBMJY010000004.1:15217449-15284727 GCA_037833715.1 Toxotes lorentzi | reverse complement strand
TATCTATCTATCTATCTATCTATCTATCTATCTATCTATCTATCTATCTATCTATCTATCTATCTATCTATCTAACTGTCTGTCTAGGTCTATCACCAGAGCCTATTACCGCAATTCAGTGGGTGGGCTCTTGCTCTTCGACATCACAAACCGCAGATCCTTCCAGAACGTCCACAACTGGCTGGAGGAGGCCCAGAGCCACGTCCAGCCGCACAGCATCGTCTTCTTGTTGGTGGGTCACAAGTGTGACCTGGAGGCCCAGCGTCAGGTGACCCAGCAGGAGGCAGAGAAGCTGGCAGGAGCCTACGGGATGCGCTATGTGGAGACATCGGCACGAGACGCCATCAACGTGGAGAAGGTGTGGGTGTTATTTTAGCTTTTCTTCACACATACGTGATCAGCTGTGACTCGCATGTTGTGTGTTGGGCTTCATCCCAAACGCTCTCCACCAGAAATCTTGATCAAGAGAATTATTGCCCTACACAGTGACAAAGAGTTTGGATTGAACTAGTAAAATCCACTGAACCAGTAAAATCTGATGGAAAAGGTGTTAATATTTTCATTATCAGCAAATAGGACAATAAATATTAATAGTCATCCAGCTCTGTTTTTGCTTCTGGTATTTACTTCAGGCCTTTGTGGATTTGACGAGGGACATCTTTGACCTAGTGCGGAGCGGGGACATCAAGATCCAGGATGGCTGGGAGGGCGTGAAAAGTGGATTTGTCCCCAACACCGTCCATTCCTCCGAGGAGGTCACCAAGGGCAGCCGGCAGTGCTTCTGCTGATTTACCTGGCTGCAGCATGTGGGGGTGACAGGTGGTAAATACTTCAGTGGACTCCATCTGAAGGAGATCCCTCTCTCTCTCTCTCTCTAGCCATGGCTGCACTGAGGCCAGTCTTTTTTTGGGACTCATAAAACTTCCCTTCTGGGTTAACACACTTTACTTCTATACACAAGACATTGTTTTGTCTTTCGGGTGCCTGTTTATGGTTCTGTCCAAATTTAGGACTTTATTGATGTTCCTAACAGGCGAAGTAGAAGCACAAGAAGCATCCAAACCCCGCGTCACTGTTCCGTGTGCATGTGTGTGTGGTTGTATTAACCCTCAGCTCTTACCAACACTTCAGCTTTACTCCACTTTCGGCCTTTCCTGATGTGTACAGTCATACTCCAGTGGCCGGTTGTGTTCTTGCTGCACTGAGTCAGTGTAGCGTTGATTATGCTCATGTTAATTTAAATCCGAATCAGCGATGCCAACACTGAGCCATGCCTCCTTATTTTCACGCATAGTACTCAGAATAAACTGCAACCTTGTACAGACTATATCCAGTGAGAGAGATGAGACAGAAAGCGAGCTTCACTGATTGTACTGCACTACAAATCCAAGTGGCTTAATACACGAAGAGAGCGGAGGACAACGAAAGTGAAATCACATTGAACCAAAGTTTGAGATGCTGTCGTGTTTGTTTGTCTGAATGCTGGAGAATGAGTTTGTGCAGTGAAAACTGTCCAATGGTACATTTGCTGTTTGCTGAGAGAAAATTTGCTGTAGCTGCTTACTGATAGCCATTATGGGTAGATCATAGCAAGGGTTTTTAACAGTATGGTAAGTACCCATGTTTACTACTCTGTGTTGGTTCACTGGTGAGTACAGGTAACATATAAACCTTAAAGCCTTCTGTATGGAACCCCAGTGTGTTCAGTGTCAAAGAAATATAAAGGACATGGATCAGTTGTGTAAAATACATAAATGAACCAACAATTTGTGAAATAATTGAAGAAATAATTAAAACTTCATTCTTCTGAAATGTTATTCCATCATCCTTATTTACGTAATAACAGAGTTTCACTTGAGTTTACTTTTATTTGATTATAAACATTTTTATTTCACATGGTAGGAGGGACATTATGCTGCTGGGGCTAGCATAGTAAACATAGTTTAATTTAATCGTACAGCAGACACAATATTTTTTTTCATCCAGATGGTTAGAAAAGTCTCCTAAAACTGGTTTTCAGAAATCACCAATTCATCTTCTTTTAGATAATCCAATCGTTACTTCTGTGAGCTGAATGCACGCTAATACATGAGAGGCATGTACACAGCGTCTGCAGAATGGGAACAGGGAAAAACAGCCATTATTCTCACATCATTTCAAGGTGTTCACCCTTACTGCTAAAATTGTAGTTACACCAGATAAGCAGCCAGAATTAGCTACTTTTGTTGTCAGTGAAAACAAATATATATCTCCTTTTAAGCTATCTGATTCGATTAAATTAGTGTTGATATTGGATTTGGTTTTGCAGCCATTCTTCCAACATTTTGAGTGTCTGTAATTCTTTTCATCAGGTGGGAGATATCGTTGGTGTAAGAAATTCCCGATGCCAACCTGGAATTACAAGTCAGAAATCCAACTGCAACAAATTAAACAACATTTTATAATAGAAAAAAAAATCCCCAAATTATTGTTTGATTTACACAGTTTATTTATGTGGTTATTTGTTTCAAAATCACTTATTTATTTGTGTAATAGTGAACACAATGGGGCGCCATACTTTTGGAACATGATGATATGAATCTCTGTACAGATCCTGCTTTTAAATATTACACATCACCTTCAGGTTATAATCTCTTCTCACACTTATGCCTACAATCCATTTAAAGAACCAGTCACGTCCATATTTCTAATCAGTGCATGCCTCCATTTTAACTGAAATTTTCCAAAGAAAGAAAAGAACTTTTATTTTTGATATGATGTAAATGACTCAGTACCTGGAAGCTCATCAGAAAGACCGTAGTGAATGAAGCTTGTTGCTTGGGGATGTGAAAAGATGTTAAGCACCATGACAAAGTGGAAAGTGAACAAAATAGGAATATTTTAACTTGACAATTGCAGTTCAGACTGACGGCCCAATGGTGAGTATTTATTTGAACTGTGCAGAGGAAGTGTGTCTTTCGAGTGCCTTTTGGAGGAACGATGCCTACAAACACACGCAGCCAGCTTCCTGTCCATAGATGCAACTGCGTGTTTATCTTGTGAATATTAACATCTAAACTGTGAGGTGGAGGGAAACACAGATATCACATTACACAACCTGTAAATAATTTATTTGAAACCAAACCCTGACAAAGTTGACTGTTCAATGTTGTTGTGACATCAGGTGCCATCATTAATAAATGCCTGGAAACATTAATAAAGACTTGCCTTGTGCAGAGATTGGAGGGTACACTGCTCTTCTTTTGCTGCTGAACTGACTTTTCTGTGTGTGATCACTAGAGGGCCCCACCGTGTGCTGAAAAGCTTTTCCAGCACATTTCAACACATGTTTTAATATGATATTACCAGACAGGTAGGAGTGTTTGGATAGCCAGGAAGGTTTTAAGGGGGATTTGTATTTTCATTTCTGTATTTATTGTATTGAGACATTTGTTTTTACTGTACTGTATTTTTGTGCTTCCTGTTTTACGCTAGTGTTACATATAGTGCAAGGCTCTTACTGAGAACGGGTGAGAATGGTGACCACTGACACTTGTGAGCAGGCAGCTAAAACTGGTGTTTGTGTGACATGGGTTTATGCGGTTGGCTGTGACAGATAAGTGGGTTTATTAAGTCAAGTTATTTATTCTTCACATACATTTTAACTGACACGTTGGGCTGTTCGGTATAAAATATTCTCGTGATTGCTCTCTGGGTTTAGAGAAATGCAACAGGAAAGTAAGCAAGTGAGAAAACATGAGACACTTTTGTATTTTTAGGTGTTAAAGTCATGGCCTATTCCTATCAAAGACAATTTAAAAAAATAAAATCTAAAACCACAACATAAATAGAGACGGGATGTACATGAATGAATGTAAGGAGTCATTTAGTTTCAGGCCTTTGGCTGCAGGGTTTATGTCCAAAGTTGCAAATTTAGTAAAACAAGCCCAAGGGCCCCACCCTTGGTTGTAACTTGCACAGACCACATTGTTAACATAGTTAAATGAGTGATTCACTGCTAAACCAGTACAGGTAGAACAGCCTCTGGCATGCAGCGCATTGTGAGATAATTCTTCCCACCTTCCTTTTATTAAAAAAAAAAAAAAAGGTGGATTAAACACAGAAGCTTTCAATTTGCCTTAAGCATGAATTATGTTTTATTAAAAAAAGAAAAAAAGAAAATTCAGCTCATTTTATACATGAAATGTACAGGATATAAAACAGATAAACAAAAATAGATCATTGCCGTTAATGAGAGCATCGAGAGGGGAGATGATTGCATTGATTTCTGAAAGGCACAAGGGCCGAGTATGAAGAGCTCTGAGAGTCATGAATCACATAACGTTTAAGTGATAAATTAACCTCTCCTGGGGTTAACTTACCAAGAAAACATATGTTTTTACACTTAAATTTACAGTGGAAGTCTTGAGTCTCACTCTATGTTTGATCCATAATGTGAGAGTAGCTCGTGAAGTAGTCTGAATAGTCACCAGCCCTTCCCAGTACCTTTCTCAGGCAGAAAGATGGTTATTTAGGCACCAGATCATAGGAGGTGGGGGGTTTCTAAGCAAACAGTGAAGATAGACATCTTTTCAATCTGCAGAGATGCTTCAATGTCGTCTCCACAAGGACCATTTTATCTTAAAAAGGGACCCGGATCTGTATAATTTAGATTTCAGCAGCATCAAGTGTCAAATGAAATGCCTTCAAGTGTGATTTACAAAGACCACCTCTTCCCAAACTATACTTAAGGTCTTATTTTAAAGAAAGCACATTTGTATAATTTACAGCATTATACAAATAAAAGATATAGTTTTAAACAAATACTGTACACTCTACAGTAAAGCACTTTACTAGAACAATGCTATGAATAATAAGTTAACATTCTGACTGGATGAAAACTATTGAAAATTACACAATTTAGAGACCAACTTTAAGTGGTCATTATTTGTTTTTGGAAAGTTCAGTTTCCAAAAACATGTTCATTTCATCAGGAGAGAAAGAAAATTTTACGACTAAATCGTTTTGTGAACCAAGACATTTGCAAGAAAGAACAAAAATGCTGACGCAACAAGACACTAAGACAAAAAAAAAAATCCAATATCTAAAATCTGTACATTTAACGCTTAAAATACATTAACATCTAAAAAGGGTATTAATTGAAACAGTTATGAAAAGGCAAAAGAGAAAACTATCCAAAAAAAACACAATACTATAAACATTTAAATATTAACAATTCTATCAGAAAAGTAAATACTGTAGTAAAAACAAAATAAACATGATGGGAGCTCAACAGACACAGCTGCCAAGAACAAGTTTCAATTGAAACTAAACAAGAACCATTGTGAAAAAACACTTTGTCTTTTCACAAGGAAGTTATTAAAAAAAAAAGAGTCATATTTTAGTGGTGATTAAAGAAAGACAGGCCCTTGTTCAGAAATCGACCCCCTGCTCCCAGACACCACCGTGGGTCTAACAGAGGTGGACAGATGTCAGTCAGAAACTATTCATTGTGTATTAACTGACAAACTGTTCCTTGATCCATCAGAAGACGACTCGATTAATGAGCTTTCTAAATGCAAATCTACCCTCAGATCTACAGAATTATCCACATAGCGCCACTAAAATAATCAGAAACAGACCGATGCGAGTATGTGAATGAAATCTGGAGTAACCAAATAACGTGCGATATGGAGTCGTTTTGGAATAACAAGCTTTGCACTTCATTACATCACAGGTGAAATTTTCCTTTGCTGTTTTTATTTCAGTTTCTGGATTTTAAGGTCTTTTATGGCTCTGAAAGTAGTTTGTCACCCTTTCAGCTGCGTAAAGCCTCAACCCAATCTTGTTAGTTACTCGGTTTATCTGGAAACAAAGGCCACAAATACCATTTCAACAGAGTCTACAAGTGAGACAGAAACATAGCATGGATAATTAATTTCATACCATTTGAAAATTATAATGTACACATACTTCAGGGCTGTTCTCTGGTAGCAGGGGGCACAAGGGCGATAGTGTGTTTAAAACTCATCTAGTCTGTAAAGCATGTACTTCACTCTCAGATACTGAATGGCGCCGCACGACAACATCAACATTAACCATGTGCTACTGACCAGTCTGCACTGAGGCCCTGACTGACGCTGTAAACCACACAGCTTCAGTGCTACCCTGTTAACATGCAAACATACAGGCTGGTGTAACAGGGTAATTACACCATACAGGCTGTATGGTGTAATTACACCAATAAACTAGGACCAATAAACTAGACATGTAAACTCTACTGAAAGCGATTCACAGGAAGCAGCTGATTTTCATCTCGTTCCACTTTGTGAACATCGTGTTTCTTGAACAGTCTAAAGTCTAGCTCACTGATCCAAGAGTCTCGATGATCTTAAACTCACCGGTTTAGGTCGTTTAGTCATTTAGTGATGTACACAGTACAGTAGTCTTATCTACGCCTGGTGGCCCTGTGGCTCATCATACAGCCACAGCACAATAATAACGGAGAGGGAGCAAAGAAGAAAAATAGCTAAAGTGGAACATCTTTTCCAGTTGATGGCTTCAGATAAAGGAAAAACAGAACTTCATGAGGAGTACTGTGGTACTCGCCTAGATCGGTCCACTCAAAGCATGGGTTATAGGCAGGTAAATGTCTCCAGAGGGCTAAGTACAAACAGACAGACAGATTAAAACAGACACATAGGCCAGAAAGGGGTTCGGTCACAGTGTCTAGCCATCAAGTTAATCAGCCTCCAAATCAGAGGTAAGATGTGTGTGGCGTTTTCTTGCCTCTCCTCCCTTTGAACCCAGGGCTGTGTTCCAGGCTGCCTACACTGCAGCATTTGGCTGCCAGTTCAGACTGCCAAAATGAGTGTAGCTGCTCTGCAACATTTCCCAGGTCTCTGTCAGTCTGTATCGGGGGAAGCTCCTGCTTCCACGTCACTGTCGCTAGGAGCGCCCTTGTAAATTGGGCTCTTGGTCCGCAACGTGGGCTTATATTTGCGTGGGGGTGACCTGTTGGCAGCTTCACTGCTGTTCTTAATACCGTAAAAGAAGTAGATGGCGAAACCTGGCGGGGAGGAGAGAGGCAACGGGAAGTTACGAAACAGTTACCTGAATGTGCAGCACTAAAAATGAGAACAGAATTAGTGATATTCAGACGTACCGATAAGCATCCAAACGGCGAAGCGGCACCATGTACCTAGGTCCAGCTGCATCATGAGGTAGATGTTGACAAAAACACTGAAGAGGGGCAACCATGGAAGAAGAGGGACCTTGAAGAGGACAGAGAGTGAGCATAACGTTAATTCAACGTTAACTGAGTTACCTCTGTAACTCAAAGGTTGTATTCTCAGGGTCTAATAGTTACCTTGAAGTTGAGAGCCTCTTTGCTCTCGGGCTGCCTCCAGATGATGATGAAGCAGACGGCACAGAGCAGAGTCAAAATGACACAGGGCACCACAACTCCTGCATGTCCGGCCAGCAGCTCTTGCAGAAAGTTGGCCAGGATAACGCACAGTATGGTGATAATAACGGCTACAAAGAGAAGCATAGAGGAAGTTAGTTAAAGTTAGTTATAGTTAAACACATTCATTAACTGACAGGAATCAACCACGTGCTCCATCTTTAGCTTCCTCCATGACATACTTACAGACAATAGCAGTGGTAGCATAGACGATGTTCCCAGAGGTCTGAGTCGGGTTCTTTCCACTTGGGCAGAAGAGCAGCTTGGCAGTGAAGGTCTCTCGGAGCCGCCTGTCCTCCATCTCCGTGCTGTACTCATCACCACTGTCCACTCCACTGACAGCCTCCTTCTCCCCTCCCACCAGCTCCACCAGCTTCTCTGTCTGGCTGGATGAAGTCAGGGTGCCTGGCTGGTACCTGTGGAGTGAGGAAAGTTATTAAAAAAAAAAAAAAAAAAAAAAGAAGAACTATTTGTAGTGGCTTAAGTGAAAAAAAATCCCCCCTATAGCTAGAACACTGGCTGCAGACAGATTATAATTATGCTTTCAAACTAGCACTTGGCAATGACAATAGCACAGCAGCTGCTGGAGAGTATTTAACACATGATTACAACTTCTGAGGACTTTGAGACCGTGCTCTCAGAGAATAAAGGTGCTTACCTGAGAATGAGGACGCAGATGGCCACTAAAGAGTACGCTAACAGAGTTCCAATAGACATGAGGTCAACCAAAGCTGCCAAGTCGAACAGGAAGGCCATGAGAGCTGTAAGGAGAGGTAAAACCAGATTTCTTAGACAATTTACACTGTGACCCGCCTCTGTAGGTCAGACAGAAGAACAGAGTATTATAATAACAGACTTTTCTGCAGGGTAAAGTGTCACTGATCCTGAACAGACAGGACTGAGGCAGGAGACAGAGCTGTGGCCCTGGCAAAACTATAAACAACCACTCTCGACAGACTTAACGGCATGGGATAGACACAGCAAAGACAGACTGTTGGCCTAAAGCAATCAGCAAACACAACAAGAAAGATACACAATTAAAGATAAACACACACATGCACAAACGGAGGAGAAAAAAAACGGTGTAAAATACAAGTAGAGACAGTGAACTTACCTGCAACAATGCCAGAGGCGATGGTAGCGAGGAGAGGGGTCTTTGTGCGAGTGTTAATCCTGGACAGAACACGGAACAGCAGCCCGTCTTCTGCCATGGCGTAGATCACTCGAGGCATGGGAAACATAGAGCCTAGGAGACTAAGAGAAGATCAACTATTAGCAAAATACCGGATTTTTTTATTGTGAAAGAGATTTACCGTCTCATGTGAAGGAAGACATTGTGAGAAGAAAACGAATTCCTTCCTTACCTGGTGGACAGAGCACAGAGAGAGCCCACAGCCACAATGTATCTGGCAGGAGCCCAGCCGACGTAGCTGAAGGCCTCAGGCAGAGGACTCTGGGTGTTCAGTGCGTAGTATGGCATCATCAGGGTCAGAGCAGCAGACACACCAAAGTAGGCCAAAAAACAGATCAGCAGTGAGGCCACGATGCCAACAGGTATGGACCGCATGGGGTTCTTTGCTTCTTCACCTGAGGACAAAACAAAAAAAAAACGTTCATTGATAATCGATAACCAGTCATGTTTTTAAACAGGGGAGACTTTTTATGCTATATCACGTAAATGCACTGCAGTCTTCTCAGAATCTGAAAAAGACCCGAGGGTCGTGACAGATGGAGACATCTCTCTCATTTCACTCAAAGTTACATAACAGGGCCTTTCAACATAAGCAGCAGGTGCTGCGCCAGTATGATGTGGAAATATCTCAGATGTGCTTATGTAATACTGAATGAAAACCCGTCATCAAAAGCAGTTTTTGCTCATGTATGTGCTATCCAATTGTGCCCATGTGACCATAAGGGTATGTCAAAATTGCTAATTTACGCAAGAAAAAAAAAGGTCTTTGTGGAAACATTCTCATGAAGCAACATGTCTACAGGGCTGTGATCAAATTCCTCCACTGAGATGCTGTTTATAATGTTGGCCTATTGTACATAGGTGTCGGTTTTCTGTTCTTAACAAACAAGAAAAAGTGGGAAACAATTTGAAATTAGGTAATTAGGAATTTTAATTTCTGCCAACTATTTATATAGCTTTTGTGTACCCACCCTCTATCATTGTTTCTCATGGAAATATCAAAAATCACTCACTTGTTGTGGCAATGCAGTCAAAGCCCACAAACGCATAGAAGCAGGTGGCAGCACCAGACAGGACTCCAGTAATGCCAAACGGAGCAAAGCCACCCACGCCAAAGTCCTTCTCAACTCTGAGTGGTGAAAGAAGAGACACACAGTTCGTTTAACAGCCAAGAATCACAATCAAATACAGAAGAAACAGTAAAACTTAAGAGTTTAAATACTGACTTGAACGGCGTGCTGCGGTTGGTGCTGTTTTTGTAGCTGCTGAAGTCGTCCTCTGTCAGGTGCCAGTTGGCAGAGTCCCCCTTCACAAAGCCTGAGATGATAACGAAACCCAGAACCACCAGATTGATGCCTGTGAAGATCTTATTCACCAGCGCCGACTCGCTCACGCCAAAGGCCAGAAGTCCTGAGGTGAGAAAGTACGGGAAGAAAAGAGAGGACAGGAAGGGAGAGGGATGTAACAGAGAGAGAGAGAGAGAAATCATATTTCAGCACCAATAACAACATGTCCTGCTATGTGGGTGGATGTTTTCGTACTTCATCACTTCCAACATGCCATCAGTCAGCGACACAAATCCACCAAATATTTCTTTCTAACACTGCTACTGGCATGCCACACTAGCTGCAATATTAGTGTGACAACTGTTCGGGCTCTTACGCAGGTTTCAGTGCTAACAATGGCCATGTTGCTTTTAAAATGATTCCATCCATAACAGTCAAATCTGTGGTAGCCAACCTTTCTGGCTTGTGACCCATCAAAGTAAAGCAATGTCCATTGAACAATCCTTTGTCACAGGGAGTCATTCAACTAAAGAGGGATGTTCCTCTCTCAGATTGTTAAATACAAATTTTTAGAGGTAAAAAAAAGATTACAGAATAAGAAAAGCATGTTTTTAATTTTCTCTTTCGCTTTGTTTTAATCGTGTTTTCTGATGTTTGTCCCGTATCCCCCAGAGAGGATCCTGACCCCAGGTTAGGAGCCACTGAGACTAATGACTAAGGAGGAGAAGGGCTTACTCACCAGTGAGCAGGAGGACCAGGATGAGGGCAAACAGATCGGGGTACTGTGCCAGGACCCCTCCTGGCACCTTCATTGTCATGCAGGCTTTAAAGAAGTCAGAGATTTTTTGTTCAACCAGGCTGTCAAAGGTTGAGCTCCACGCCCTGGCCACACTAGCCGTACCTAAAAGCGAGGATGGAAACAGAGGTAAGTCAACAATGCGGAGACTGGAAATACCCCCTCCTTGCCATTGTTCCTCTTATTACTGGTGAGTTTATAGTGATTAAAACTGTATTCAAACTGATCATTGTTGTTGCTACATGAGAAGCGCTGCAACAACTCCACTGAAAGAAGCTCACCTATCACATAGGAGAGGATGAGGTTCCACCCTGTGATGAAGGCCCAGATCTCTCCAACTGTCACATAGCTGTAAAGGTATGCAGAACCTGTCTTGGGGACACGGGCGCCAAATTCAGCGTAGCACAGGCCAGCCAACATGGAGGACAGAGCAGCGATGAGGAAGCAGAGGACAATAGCAGGTCCTGCCTTCTCTCGGGCAACCTCGCCTGCGAGGACGTAGACACCGGCGCCAAGTGTAGAGCCCACCCCCAAGGCAATCAGGTCCAGGGTGGATAGGCAGCGGGCAAATCTGGTCTCTTCACCAGAGAAGTCTAATACCCGGCGACGCAGCAGGCTTTTGCCAAAGTTGGACAGCTTGCTGGCCATATTTGCTGTGACTATGCGTGGGCACTGAAGCAGGCTGTGTTTTAAATCCTTCTAATGTGGGTGTGTGACTGACACAGCTTAAACAGAACAGGTGTGAGCGGACTGAGAGAAGAAGTACTTTGGGCAGATGGGGTAGTTTAACAAAGTACTTGCTTATTATTGGTCCTTTGGTGTGTTCACTTAGATTTACTCAAGAAGACAGAACAGGAAGCGGAAGGTCTGTGTTCGTAGTATTTTGTAGCAGCAGATCACAACCTGTGAGGAAACACAAGAAAACAAAAGCTCAGAACAGGGAACTATTCAGTAACTGCCAAAGCTTACATTTCTCAGAGATCTGTTTGGCTCAGTGCAGTGGGATTATTCCATCCATTCATTCATTCCAACAGTGAACATTTTCCAGGAAAGGTGTTCAAACTGTAGGAAACTGGCAAAGTTGAAAAAAACAAAAAAAACAACCCAAAACAATAATACTAAAAGGCTCACAGAAATGATCAACTCCAGGGAGTGTTCTCTGTAACCTGGGCTGTACAAATAAACTTAACAAAGTTTATTTGTATAATCTGGTATCACATACAATGTCTCAGCAGGTTTTAGATACATTTCAAGTGATCTCAGGTAACACCAGTGATGCTGGAAACTTTCCTGGAATACTCTATTCCTCTTCAGCAAAAAAGGAGAGAATCAATCAGTTGGCAGGTATGGAGAAACAATAAAAAAGGTGCATATCACTGCATGAGAACCTGTATAAATACCAGTTATGCAACTTCCAGGAATTCATGCCTCAACCGCTTACTGCTTGGTAACACATCGTGTGACGCAGTGGGGTACAGAAAGACCTCATGAAGATAAAAGAAAACCTAACACTATCCTACTAGGCTTGAATCTAATCTTAATTTTGCCTAGACAAATAAACCTGCCATAGTACACACCCTTGTAAAAACAAAAGAATACCTAGTCTAATTTCTCACCACTCCCTTACTGCGTGAAAAGGCCACTCCGTGACTTCTTTTATGTTTTTTCTGCCAGATAGAGACTGACAGAGAGAAGCCTGGGAAAAAACCAGAGGCTGTGAAGAGACAATATGGCTGAATTCTGCAAGCTAATATCAGCAGCTCGATAAGGTGAACCAGCTGCACTTGAAGAAGGTTGATACTCAGATAAATTACAGAATCTATGAAAACTGACCCATATCCTATTTAAAAACGACATGAAAATGTCAAATAACCAACTATCTATCCCTGAAGTGAAATTAAAAACAATTTATATCATAATATCCTTTAAAAGAAAAAAAAAAGATTTCACTGTAACCATGCTAAGTGTAAAAGTGCACTTTGTTGACCATGAACACTGTGCTGACTTGATAACTGCTACTGTTGCTTAATCGAAATGCAGTACACACAATTACAGTGAGTGCTGACCCGTTCGTTATCAGTAATATGAAGCTGCAAGTTTAGAGAATAACACACTGACAAAAATCCATCCTCAAGGACAACGACAGCGTGATTTACGTCAGTAGAAATGAGCTTGCCAAGTTCAGGAAAAGGCGATTGATTACTTCAGTTTCTGCAAAACACATGTGCACAAACACGCAAGCACATAAGAAGAGTTCATAACAGGCCAAGGACACTTAGCAAAGCATATCTGACCTGACAGATACAATGTTTTTCTATTTGTCTTTGGAGGAGGATAGGTTCCCGGATGGGTAAACACAGATCGCTAATCGAAGATTTACGCACTGTAATATGAGAATGTGCGTCAAACGATGTTGCAATGCAGTGGACAAGAGGACACAGGTTAATGACGTTTTTGGTATGTTCTGGCCATACACAAAATTTGCACAGGCTAACACTGCACAAACTTTTTGGGCATAAAACACTAACTTACTCAGAGCCATTTAATCCTTTCAATCCTTTCGGATGTGTAGCGGTAATATGGAATTTTTAAATCTGTAAAAGTCACTTCTGTACGGATATACTTTTTTGAAGGGAGGATTGAAATCAGATGGAAAATATCACTTTCAGTTGTCCAAAAAGAGCTATGGTGCAATGCTGAGACCAAAGCTTTTCACATCGTGTGTGAATGTCTGTTAGTAAAAATCCAACATACATCTCGGTTAAAATGGGTTATGTGTTATCTTGCTTCGTGTTTTCTTTTTGTTTATTTAAATAAATTGTACTGTGTGAATTCATCACTTCATTATCTAAACTGAAATGTAAAGTGATGACTATCAATGCCCTTCTAAAAGCAATGTCAGATTCATTAAATGTTGCAGTTCATTGTTCTTTGAGGTAATACACTTGTTGGCACATGTAATTACAAGCAAAGCCATGCATCTAATGTCATGGGCGAGGCAAGCGTATCTTATCTGCAAATGCTACACTAGTTTTGAAACTATTACTACTACAACCACAATTGTCATGACTAACCATTAACAATTTGGCAAAATGGACCTTGACAATGGTTAACTTACAAGTGTTCCTCATAAAATAACTCCACTGTCCTGCAAGGTGGGGAATACATGAGAATTAGCTTCTTAGCAAACAAAACAAAACAGAACAAAACAAAACAAAAACAACACCCAACATAACAGGACCCCAAATTTATGTAGACATAAAGTTGTGTTCCTGATGAAATTCAGTGGTAAGGACCAGCTTTGCACTTTTTCCCCAACACAAGGCTTGAAATCAGGATTTGTGGGGGCGGAGCCGCAGCGAAAGCAACGTCGCACAGTGTCTGGAGCTATTAATGCATTGACACCCGATTCCTTGGTGCGAGTGCTGAGAAGGCAGACAGATATCTCAGGCCTATCAGTCACTTCACCAGTCAGGCAGCAAAGAGAAGAAGTGAAACACTAACCCACCAACGCAGATCAGGCCAACTGTGTGGCACAGTGTGGATGTGCGAGTGTGTCTGCCTACCTGGATCAGGGGTTGGCCAAAAATGCTTTATCATACTCATTAAAGGTGTGAGACTAAAGATGGGGGGGGGGCAAAGAGTGCATCTGCATGACCACTCTGTTGCTTGCTATTTTTGTTGTCCTGTTTTTCTCTACCCTTGTGTCTAGTTAAAACCCAAGTTAAAGTACTGCTTCAGGCACAGCATGAGAATATATCGAAAGCATAATGCAACATGAAGCCATTATCACCACTTTTGCTTTTTGCTTGCTTTTTATTGTGCTTTTCACACTTTGGAAAAAAGTTTCAGGAATCAAATTTCATCCCTGCTCAGGAGGTGACACCAATTCAAGTTCCAAGTAGTTTCAGGCGGTGGTAAAAAGATAGAGCTGGAGTCAGGTTAAAGAAACAAAAGTACCGCATGAAAAGCGCAGGAACTGGATACAGTGAGTGAAACAGTGTTAGGAAAACCAGGATTATCAGAAAAAAATAAATAAATAAGGATAATATGAGACCATGACTTATAGGAACATTGTGCATCTCCGAAGCTTCCTTTGTTTTTAAAATACATGTGAAGTGCAACAAAGCACCAAGCACCACTACCTAAAAAGATTCACAAGTTCAGTTTATGCAAAGTTTCAGGTCACACAGTAAGTTAAAACTTTAAAAAAAAAAAAAAAGTCTTCCAGCCGCAGATTGTGTTATGGTCTAATTTTGGCCTGTTCTTTATCATAGCACACAGGACACAAGCTCTCACAAGGTTCCAGTACAATGACAATATTCTATTAATACCATAAAAACAACATTTATCAAAGCACTTCTAGTCTTACTATTTCAAAAGAGAATATCCTGCCTAGTACAGTTAAGTGTTGACAGAAAAAAAACAGTTAAACAATGAAATAGAAACAACACAGAGAGAACCTGACGACCGCAATAATAAACACTCAGCCTTCTGAAGGCTGATGGGAAACTGGTACACGGTGGAAACGCTCCTACTCCCCACTTAGTGTGACATTCCAGTAGCATTTTCCACTTGCACACCAGGAACTGAGATCTGAGACCGTCAGGTTCTGTCAATAAACATTTGTAACTACACTACTGTACTGCCCAGTTGGCTGTGATCTCCACAAGGGTTCACCCAAAACTGCACATACATACACTAATTAGGACAAAAGTGCAACTGCTGCTGTGCAAACTGTAAGACCGTAAAACACAGAGAGGACTTGACGTGGACTTGACGAGGATCAAGAACAACATTCATTTGAAGGGAAATGTCTTTTGGAATTTTCCCTTCAAACGACGATTTTCTTTCAAGTCTGCAGTCTTGTGGCACAGTTCCCACCTTAATGTTGCAGACCTGATAGCTGCATGGCCCCACTTAAGGGTAGTCTCATTAAAGTGATGTTAGAGCCACCTTAACGTCAGTCGATGTCTCTGTCAAGTCAACTGCTTGCTAATCTTTTCCTTGTGGTTACCACGAGAATGCCCCATTTGCTCGGAGGTGTGGCTCACAAATGTGCTGTCTGGAAACTGTACTGCGTAACTGCCCATACAAACCCACATGAAAAGACCAGTGTGCTACCTGCAGCCATTTTCTGTTTCTGTTATTAAAATGTATAAACGATTTTCACTCACTTGCCGTTTCTTACTACAACAACACAGCTCAAGTATATTCAAATTCTGAAAGACAGGACTAACTAAAGAGCTCTTTATCTTGGAGGACTATGACCAGCGACCTGGGCCAGCAGTGCTCCGGTTACAACAGGCTTCAGGGATAATGGTCTTGTTGCTTTACTTAGCGTTGCTGCAACTGCTGCCACAAACTCTAAGAGGCTTATCTGGAGAAGTAACAAACCTGCTAACCTCATTATAGCTTGTTGCTGTTCCTCGTTCTGCACATATACACAACACATGGCTTTGTTTTGACTGCCACTGTTGTCAACAATACAGCGCTCATTATTTCTGCTATAGGACAGTGGCACTGTCAAATATATAATTATCCACGATCCACAAATCTGAATCATCCTGAAACTGTATTTTACAGTCCTTAGATTAGTCTCAAATGTATTAAAATGTTTGTACCAGCTGCAGATTAAACTTTAGTTTCAAGGGTAAAACTGAAACTCTTCTTCTTAAAAAGGGAGCCTCCGACCAACCCACAACTCACCTGGCTGTGTAGCACTTCAAATATTTTCCCCATGTTTAGATATATTCAAATATTTACCTGTGAACTGTGTCTGTGTGTGTGTACCTAAATAAACATGTAAATTCAAATATGTAATTTGGCCCCCTGCCCAAAAGGATTTTTGAATTCCGTCTTTGTTCTTGTCAAGAGGTGCATAGATTCCTAATGATAACAACAGTATCATCATCTCTGGGGCCAGCAGATGGACAAAGTTAACAACATGGTCAGTACCCTGTCTGGGGCTAAACAGCTAATGAAAGGTTTAAATGTGACCTGGGAGGAACACATAACCATGGTTGGCCGCACAGAGTCAGTAAACCATTCTTCAGGCATCACAAACACAATGGTTTCCTGGGTGTTTGAAGTCATGTACAGTACGTTTGAGTCGGAAATATATGTTTGTATGTTTAAGGTACGCTGCAGTTTCACACGAAGGCTGTGCGTGTGTTTTTTCAAGTGTACCCCTGTGAACTTGTGCGCAAGTATGTGTGGACAGACCGACCACTGAGACCGAACCGAACGACCCTTCAAGTCACCTGGCCGGATGCCACCGCTCCTGCCAAGGAACTGGTCTTGCTGTGAAATGGAATGTGACAAACTAAGAATCTGCTCACTTTCCCATGACCAGTCCCAACACTACTGTAACGCTAACAGCCACAAGATCAGAAATATACATCATAAGAAACGGACAACTCCACTTTCACATATCACTGGCAATAACTTGTTAGTCACAACTAACCAGAAACGGTCAGCAGTGCCTCCCAGAATCCCCCAGCTGGTGATGGTTGATGCAATAAGGCACCCAGTTAAAATAGTATGTACTATTCATGACATGAAGCTGACACTCTGCCTAGGTTAACTATATTATTGGTGATATGGTCATAAGAATTGGAAAAGCTCAAAGGGGTGGAACATCTACATCTACATCACACCTCAATCCACATCCATCATTAAATTTTTACACATTTTACTGTAGCTAGGGCTGTAACTAACAATCACTTGCATTATTGTTTAACCTGCCAATCATTTTCTGGAGTAATTGTTTGACCATAAAATGTCCAATTATAATTTCCAAAACCCAAAGATTTTCAGTGTATTATCGTGTATGCCAAAGAAAAGGATCAAATCTTCACATCTGAGAAGCTTGAGCCAGGAAATATTTGGTATTCTTCCTTAAAATATGACAAAAATAATTATTTGGTTATCAAAATAGTTGCCAATTTTTTTTGTCAATTGACAAATCAATTATTTAACAAGTTGTTGTAGCTCTTGGTATAAAGCATCAGAATTCAATGGCATTAAAACTACCATAAAGTTAAATCAGCAGCTCTAAAGAAGATTACAACCTTCAACCATTGAGACAGGTTAATTCGCCTCAGAGTGCATTAATAAAAATAATCTGATGTGTGGTAACGTGTGCAAAACGTAAATACCATGGGCAATGTTCTTGTCCAACTTTTCAGTTATTAAGTCACGGACAGTTTGTAGCTGCAGGACTGACAGGGTGTGGTAGACAAAAGACAAAACCTGACAAATCTGGCCTCTCATAAAAGACTTTGTCTCTTAACGGCGTGATCTGTAATTACTACAAACCACGCCAAGATCTAACGCTATTATATAGTAACTACCTAACGTGGCATGTGACTGTTTGGTTAGTCCTGGTTCTCTCTACTCCACCCGGTAGGTTTGACTTATTACACACAACAATAATTTCACTGCATTTTTTTGGTTAAAATGTGGAGTGGCTGATGCAACTGAAGCATGGGTAACACCCCAGCATGCCACTGAACATTACCCGGAAGGATGACTCACTGACGGCGGCACTCGCAGAGGTTGGAAATCAAGACTGGTGTTTATAAAAAAAAAAAAAAAAACATCAGTTAAAAAAAAAACACAAAAAACATCCTTACTCACAAGCAGTGCCAGTCATACTGAGCGATGTTCAGAGGTCCATCTGTCACGGACTACAACACGGGCTTGCTACGTTGCTACGTGGCTCCGATCGGCTCTCGCGTGGTGCCTTGTGTGGACTTTATATTTTCGGAAACATCGCAATTACCTATTGTGCACAACTTCACTAACGTAACAGAGCGATGTTCCTCGGTATTACTGGTGCTTGTGGTGTGTATAATGTTAGCAGCCGCGGATGACTTAATTTATACTTACTGTTGCATCAGTATGTATTAAAGCACACACATACAAATGAGTTAACTGCTGCGGGTTTTATTGCATCAGTCCTTGCAGCTGCAAAGCAGTTGTGTGTGTATGTGAAATAAACAACTAAATGCACATATACCCACTAAATAAACTTCTTTTGCAGCATAGTCTGTTTTTTTTTTAGTTTTTTTTTTTAGGATAATTCATTGGATTGTGGGAAATTCGGCGCTTTTCGGTTGTCTTTGAAGGCAGCATTTCAGTCATTCCACGCCTTTGGTAGCTTCCCCTGTGCTAACCGGCTAGGATCAAAACAATGAATGAAAACCGCCGGTGATGACGGAAAAGTGTCGAGTCGCGTGTTTAATAAATAGAAAACAGTTTAAAGGGCTTTTTCCCCCCACAGTGGTCACGTCTCATTGTGTTACCCGTTTCTACTCGGTTTTCCGTGTCGACTACATCAGCTGATTCCCCGCTCAAATGACAAATTAAGCCTCCTTACGAAACGTCAACAAAACCTAATAAACCCCAAATGTGTAAAACGCTCGGGTAGAATAATTCTTATTTTATCCTTTAACAAAAAGCACAAAGAAACTGGAAGGACATTGTGTTCTTTTAAAAACATATGTTGCGTGCAACTGACAACACACAACACACGAGGGCGATTGCATCAGTCCACTTCTACGACCAGGTGAGTACACCTTACAACCGGAAAGCTGTCGTTACAACACGAGAGAAAATGTTTTGTCGTATCAATGAAACATTAAAGAGGGTTACCTTTACGGTCTTCGGGTTGATAACAGTGAAAGGAGACAGATGAAAAGAGAAGAAAGCTGTTGCCGTAGTCGCTGATGAAATATCCCGCTCAGTAGCCTGCGTGTGGGGGGTTTTATGGGCGGGATGTGTACAAACAAACTGACGCAAGCGGAAGTGGAGCTTTCCACTCATGAATGGAGGGCTGAGGTCGAAGGGTTTCTGGTGAGGCTGTAGCAATATGTGCGGTAATCAATGTAAAAGAGAGCTTGAACGACAAATAAAAAGATAAAATAAAAATGTAAAAGAACGACGTGAACGCGCGCTCGACCGAGAACGTGTGTTGTGTATACGCGCGTGCCTTCCCGTAGTAACAATGCCCATATATGGACATTTAACGTCAGTGTCCCCGCCCCCCCTCGAAGCTATGTATGGACCCTGGCTCCAGCCTTTACTATATCCGCAGTTGCTTTGTTCTGCAGATTAAAAGAACAGGAGGGAAAACTGAACGATTTCTTTCATGTGTATGTGCACCCAGTGACCTGAGCATAGTGGAGGGTCAGTGCTGGTGTCCAAACAATGTGATTTTCTAACATTTCATTCTTGTGACACCCACTGACTGAAGCCTCATGCAAAATCTCCTCCAAAATCTGGCTGCTGATGGAAAAAAGTACTCAGATCTTACTACTAACACTACACTCTTTTGTGAGTAAACGTCCTGTGCTGAAAATGTCATGTAAGTAAAAATATGTAAGTATAATGAGGAAAATGTACTTAAAGCATTAAAAATGCAGAAAAAAACTGTAATACTTTTATATAGGATATTACATCATAAATACATCATTAACTGAGTCTTTGTTTGCTGTCACAATTACCCAGAGCACTTGTTTTGTCTAACACATGGTCCAAACCTCAAAATTAATCACAATTATTGAAAGGAAAAGCCATTGAGAATCTGGAACCATAAAATGTGTGGTATTTTTACATGAAAAAAAGAAAAAAGTCTTCCTAGTCCGGGAAGTTTCTCAGTCTCATACCGCACACCCAAACTCAAGAAAAGCAATCTAGTGTGTGCAGTCTAATACAGTGGGGAATGCACAGACATATATCAGTGAAAGTACACAACCACTGAACAAATGCATGGCTCAACAAAGGGGGCCAACTCCTCAGGTCAAGACTCAGCAGCTTAGCTACACCTGAATGATAAAGGAAGCTCCTTCAAGGCCAGTGACGCACATATTTTGGATTGGGAGGACAGGTGGTCTGAAAGAGGAGTGAAGGAGTTAAAATAGAGAAACCATCCCTTAACAGAGGAGGAGGTCTACAATAGCGAATATCCCCCACCTACAATGCTGGCCTTTGTTTAACAACCATTCACACTTGGCCTCATTTGACTCCAAAAACTCCAACTCCAATTGTCATTTACGCTTCGACTAAGGTGACTCCAATGAGTCCAATGACTGTCGTTACAAGAGCCAGGAACAATAACGAACCAAGTGACATCAGCGACCTTGATAACGACCCCACAGAATTTAAATACCTGGGACTCCCCACCAGTCAGCCAGAACTGAATAAGCCTCTTGGATGACTGGTGAAACATCTTTACGTTTCTACAACCAAGTCCAGTTGCCCTCGATTCAACTGTTCTTGGACATGAAAAATGTCCTAAAGGGGCAATACGTAAGTATTTTTAGTTTAAAACATTAATTAAGTAAGATTATCAAGAAAATGTGAAGAAATGACGTTAACATTATGTCAAAGACGTCTGTGTTGTGGAGATATCTACTGAAGTAAGCAGACTAACCAGCTAGCCTCAGTCAATCCCGTCTCGTAATACCATTTTGCAGCTCAAGAGCTAATAATGAGTCATTGTAGCATCCATTCTGCCCTCAGTCCAACATGAGAGGACGAAGAAGTAGTAACTGCGAGTCAGCTGTAAACCTGTGTTGCAGCGATCCTCTCTCTACGACATTTGTCCACTCTTTCCTTAAGCTCAGCTATTGATGCTGCTGCTCTCTCTCCCTCAAATTCCTCAACTTCTGTCTCATTCCCCACTCCTGCCACCACTACATCTTCCCCTGTCTTTTTGCCTGGGCAGTAACTGGAAAAATTGTAATTGAAAATTGCAAGTCAGCACTTTTCAATTACCAGTTCCACTTGCAAAGGAACACATAATTTTAGCTGTTGTTGAGCTGTTAATTATAGTATGTTCACACATGTGACTACTTTTTGGTATAAAGTCAAAAAGTTGTAAGGTATCTAACATGCTTGTACTGACAAGATAGAACTGAAACAGAGACCTCAAAATGCCATCATTCTTTACAGTTCAGCTGTTGATTATTATTGAGAATTGTTTTTCTTATTTTATGAGTAAAGGTTTGGATTTTGTTTTTGTTTCTTTTTATTGGTTCTTTTCCTGGGAAAGGCTGAATGTACTGTTTTTCATGTCTTGGACACTGACCAGAGAGGTAATTTTAAATAAAATTGATTTGTAAATTGCATTTTCTTCCTTTCCACCCATCGTTTTCTGTCCGATGGTACTATAGTAGCCACTCGTCGCACCTTTTGTCCTTGCCCAGTCACACTGCTTTGGGTTGCTCTTTCAATTTACTTCCACTTTATCAAGCTAACCCAACTGGGTGTCTCTGCAAACACAACAACCCTCATGGCTGCACACTGGGCTCCAGTGTTAGAACTGCTAACAAAACACCAGCTAATCTCTGCCTTGGCCCACTGTGCCCATCCTGTCTGCCCACTTTCATTACTCAGGACAAGGCCAGCACATCAAAGCTCACTAGTTTTGTAGGTCACAGTCCTCAGTGGTGAGGAAGGTCAGGGTGGGTGTATGTATCCCAGGGTTCCTGCACATTTTCTAATTTCATTACTCATAGTGCTGTTCAACCAGATTTGAAGATATGTGGTCTTCAAACAGAAGCAATAGTATCAAAAACATATTTATGTTGCACTTTACTAGAAGATTAGTCACAACCACTTTAACACCATTTATGAATGGTGTGCTGTAAATTAAGTAGTAGTATTAAATGCATAGGCAGAGAACAGCAGCATTTTACCTACTTTGTTTCTAATTCCAAATACATTCAGGATAAAAAATCAGATTGTGAAGCCACTGAGGGGGGAAAAAAGATGTTTGGGGGTGTAGAAATAAACAGCTGAACCTGACTATTTACTTTTTTTTCTTACAGGGAACCTTGTGAACCTCACGTGGAAGCCACAATTGTGTCCAATTACAGTTATGTCTAATTTGGATCACCTACAGGTCGAGGTCTACATCACAAGATCACTACAACTTTAATCCACCTGTGGCCAGAATTCCCCTTCCCCTGTTAATCCCTGCATTTCCTGAAGGCGAACGACAGCAAGGACTTTAAGATTCATGTTTGGTGAAACAAAAAGACCCAGTGTTGCCACTTAAGTGCCAAAACCCATACTTATTATGATGCTTCCTTTCAGACTCATAAGCTGTATTTTGTATTTGCTGCACTAGGATTGTGCTCAGGTTAAATCCTTTTGTTTATAAGATTAAGAATTGACACTCTAATGCGCAAATTACAAACTACAAAAACTTAGTTGTGTCACAGGTAAAGTTCAGTGAGTTATTGAATACACTGCTGCAGAAAGGTGGAGCATGTTACATGCCACCCAATGCATCATTCTTGTACTCCAAGCAGCTAAACATAGTGCTAAAATATTTCAGTATTCTTAGGGACGGTACAAAAACTATAAAGGGGGGAAGAGGTGGTCAGGAACTACAAAGGGTATGGAATTTTTTCTTCTGACTGAAGGCAGGACTTTGCAGTTTTTCTCACCCTGAATTTGTATTGTATGTTTGCCTTCCTTTGCAATCTGGTATGACTGCAACTAAATTATCTATTTTCTATTATATTTACCAATGTATTTTAATATACAATTATTACACTATTTTGTGGTGAGGGTATTGTGGTATTTTCTCTAAGTCAGGTGGTGGGCTCAAAGAACATCAAAACAATAATAGTGCTTTTTAACAAACACAATAAAGACTTTTTGTACAAGGTGTAAAATTCATGTGTTCAAATTCATGTACTTTTTATATTTCATTGTTAAATTAGGTCACCTGCCACTCTGCAGCCCCTCATCCAGCTCCCATGACTCTCTGATCCATCTCACTGCCTCTCACTGTGACGCACTAATCACCAACTGTAAGCCGAGTTTTTCTGATTTTACTTCTACCTCCCTCTAAACTGAAAAGAGACATGTAGACATGACAAAGCAGGCAGCAGGAAATTTAATTGGAGGACAGAAGTAACAAGGAAGTTCCTCGTCACCCATGGTGGAACTGTAATGATAACATGTATTAATACACATCACGATAATATTGATAGAAAGAATAAAACAGCTGAAAATAAGCGCAGAATAGTCCTTTTTTAAGATCAATAAACCAGATGCTGATTACGCCTTTAAACAATGAAATATTGTTCATATAATGAACCTCTTTTCACAGTGCTTAGATATGTTTTTTTTTTTTTTTTACCTAACTTAACATTCCCAATAGCTGATTTGACAACACACAATGTAGGTATGATGACGGAACTAAGCAGCGTTAAAACAATTAATCGTGAAACCTTCCTGGCTAAGAGGGGAAAATATACTGACTGGAATGACATGTCAATGTCTTTTTCATGATGCTACATGTTGCTTGACTTTGGGAGGTTTTCATTAAGATCACCCATCACATCTGTGCTGGCAAAAGAAAACAGGAATCAAAGCAAGAAATTATCCTCTTTTTAAACTTGATCAAATTAATTACAGAGACATTCAGAAAATATAACCATCATTGTAAAAAAAAAAAAAAGCTATGATAAAATGGGTACATGGAACATGTTTTCTTATTCACCGATTATTGAATCAAAACAATGTACATGTAGTATGTGGAATGACTGAATGAAGACACAACATCAAACATTTTATACATTGGATCTCTTAGTTTTGTCCAGGAGCAATAGTTGTGTTTTCCCTACACCGGTGATACTTATCAGTTCTGACGTTTCCGCCAGCTTTATAATGACGTGATGTAGAAATAAATGTACACGGGGCAGGAGCAGCAGTCTGTATTGCCTTTGCAATAAAAGAGAGAGAAAGAGACAGTAAACATGAGAAATAAGATTCAAACATGTTCAAGTTATACGTGGATTTTAGTAATGCTTTTTTGAAAAGAATCTGTTGATGCAATGAGTATTGTAATGGCACAATATTACAATTCACAGAAAGTATCACAATATGAGAAATGACTGAGTCCATACAGTACAACACAGCCCTCTCTCCCTCCCTTTTTTCATAATTTTTGACCAACTGCTAAAAAAAAAAAAAAAAAAAAATCAAATTCATGTTTTAGGCAGTTGCATACTTTCTATAAATGTGTGCATTTTTGTTAGTTAGATGAGGCAGTTGCTTGGGCCTAATAATCTACACACAGTCAAAAACACTGAACACAGAAGTAACACTGTTGTCCATGTGTATTCTTGTTTCCCACAGTGCAAAACAAATATGCAGAAAGACCGATGATTGTCGCTTTTTTTGGACTCTAGTTGTATAAGCCATAGACAGACATATTTTGCAAATGTAATTAATTCCCAGAATACAAGTGGACATGCTGACTCTTTGCCTCTGTTAATGCGTTGTATTTATATTAACAGCACGTCGTGGTCTGAAATTTTGTTCGATCAGGCAGGCAGGTTACAAAAAATAAATAAAAAGGTGATATGGCAGCTCTAATACGAGCTAAACATGGTACATTACACAGCTCTGCATGCACTACAGAATGACACGCTGTGAGAAAACAGTTCCTGAGGGTTTGCAGCACATCATGGCACCAATAAGCATCATGCAATGCAGACATTTGCATCACTAATGTGTTTTTTTTTTTTTTAAATACACATTATGAAATGATTCTTTTCTTGTTTCAAGACTTGCAATTGACCAATAAGTGGAATGCAATGTTTTTTTAATTTTAACTTTATGTATAGACATTAAATTCCACTGATGTAGCTCATTAGACATAAACTGTGTCTAATGAGGTGTAGACAGTGTTGAATTGATAGACTCAGATGCAAAAGGCAGGTGTAAGTTGAACATAAAAATGCAGGATATAATTGATATCACAGCAGAATTGACTGCTTTGTCTTTCAGACACAAATTTATCTTTGAATCAACACACTGAAGAGCATGATGGTGATCAGAGGCATGTAAAATAATTTGTTGACGAGACAAACACATATATCTTGCAAAGAAAGCGTGCAGGTTTGCCATGCAGCCAGTGATTAGTGTGGTTAATAATGACAGTGTATCAGAATTAGTCTGGAAAGAAATGTTTCAAAGAGAGCTCTAGTCTTGGGTAATGTACAGTACTTATTTCCTATTAAACAATAGTTCACATAACTCAAAACACTAGTGGTGGTTTGCCTTTCCACTGGTCTGATACTGGTGGACTGAGAAACTTCAGCAAGCCAGTTTCTGAGGAACAGCCGATTAACTCTAGTACACTCATTACCAATTAAAGGCTTTCAACTGTAGATTAGATTTTACATAAACCTTTCTCCACATTTTAGATAATGGCTAATGCAAAACTGCCTTGCAGAATGTTTCTCCCTTTGCAACACACCAAGATGACTCATTTTTGAGGGGAATAACTGGTTGTTTTGTGTGACAACCAGGGACTATGTGAGGCATATTTACAATGTACAATGACAGATCTCTGTAACGATATGTGTATGACACTAGCATTGTTTTATTAAGTATTTGTGAACTATCGCCTTTGGTCTTTACAGTGCCCATGCAACCACCTTTGATTTCCCGAAAGCTCTTAGAGACAGGATAAAATAAAGCAAACTTACTTCATTCATACCTAAAGAAAAAAACAACAAAAAAACAAAGAGAACAAAACAAGATCAGAACTTTCATTTACAGTCGGCATGCATCCCTATGGTACACATTAGTGCCAACACACACATTTAGACATTATTCTACTTTATTCACATTATATTACAATGATGAATATATGACACTCATCACGGAAAGACTGAATGTATCGTACAATTATCTTCATTCCTGAAAACTGTGATTAAGAGTCAAATCTTCACTATACAATCACTATGGAGGGGTGCTTTCCTCATTGTACAGTTATAAAACAAATGCACAAGGGAGAAAGGAGTTGTCTGAAACATTATCAATGTGTCCTGATGTATAGTAGAAGAACATACTCTAACTCCAAGATAAAGAGAACATGACTTTACAATGGTATACAGAAAGAGAGAGAGACAGAGAAAGAGAGGCAGATAAAGCAGAAAGAGAGAGAGAAAGAGCTTAAGAGAAGTTGTGAGGGAAGAGAAAGGCAAGTCGGTCCATTCCACAACCCAGAGTTTAACCCCCACATGCCCATCTCCCTCAATAAACCCTAGTGTCGTACTTTTCCAGGAATGTAGTTACGGTCAATGCTTTCCTCTTGCAGAAACATGTGAAGACAGCGCTCGTTCTGGGCCAAGGGGTGACCTGCAATTCTACAGAAACATACACAGAGACAGACAGCACACAAAATTCACTCACTGCTTATTTCAAACGCATCTCACGGAGGTTGGTGAAATGTAATTGTGGATTAGTTAGTTGACATGGTGCTGCTTTTCCAGACACAGATTAGGTTAAGCCTTGTGTAGGGCTCCACATTTTTGGCAATGTCTGACTCTGAATATGAGAATATCTGTTTAGGCCAACGCATTTTGTAGCTATAAAACATGCAGGGAGCACAATAAGAGCTTTGATACATGATTTACAACATTTAACCATCCCACAGAGCTCAGTGGTAGAGTAATACAAAAGTGTTCTTGTGTTGTAGCTCCTCTTTCAAAAATTCATAATAACTTCAAACTCAGATTTTTCACACAGACAAATTTTTGTTTGACTTATACCAAGAAACAGGAAATACGTAGTTTCATTTAGGGTCTTCGAACTGGCTAACCTGTTGATGAACTGCTCCAGGCCCGATCGCCGCTCCTCAATGAAGGACTCCTCAAAAAGGCCCTCATCTCCGCGGAATGGCAACTGTCTCTTCAGGGCTTTGCCTGGCAGAGGTGGTACTACAATCTGACGGTGTCAGAGATCAACACAAATAAGAGTAAAGATGGATTCATTGGCTAATTTGAGCCCCAGTTCCATGGCAGAGTAAAGGCACAGATAATTAAGGTCACCACACAATTTACAGTTACTTTTCTATATTAACACAGAACACAAAACCTACTGTGTAACCCTAGTCCTTGTGATGTGAGAAACTGTGTAAGGATTAGATTTTTTCCACCTGAAACTAACAATATCACTCATCAGATTATTTTAACTATTAGTTTGTTCCTGTTAGCCATCTTTAATTATTAGCCTGAAGCATGCCATTGTTGCTCACTCACCTTACTGTCTCTTTCCAGCTCATTCTTTAACCACTCAAAGTCACTGTATCTTCTTCTCACACAGGAATCCTTCAGTTTGAAAATGGGAAGGTTTGTCTACACAAAGAGGAAGAAAAATACAAAACAAAACAGCCCTTCATTTATACTAAATTCAATCATTTGCACGCGGTCGCTGTTGGAAGGTGAGAACGGGGTTTACTGAACAATCTACAACTCTAAAGCCTCACTGACAGTGCTGAAGGTATTATGGAGGAGCCTCAAGAGACAAAAACAAATATCATATAAAATAAAATATCATATACCATTTTTGACTAAATCATCATAAATGTGAAATAACAAATCCCCAATGAATCATCTTGAAATTGCTTACACCTTACAAACAGCATAAAACTGAAAGCTCAATTTCTCAACGATCTCTCTGTCTCTCTTTCTGTGGATTATCTTATGGGCTAATTGTCTCTCTTACTCTAGTTTTATCTGACCAGAAATGATCTATAGGATACTTCTAAGTGGAAAATTGAGCTGCTCAACTGTCTGTGCATAATAAACACATGTACATGTAACCTTATTGTGCAATTGTTTATTTGAAATGTAGATAAAGAGTCCCAGCAAGCAAACCTGTTTCAAAGAAATGCTGAAATGTGCACAGTTCAACCGATTATGACTTTGAATTTTCAAGGTGTTGTCAAAGTGTGTAATTGAAATTAAGTGACAAATTCTAATTACTGGTCAGTGTTTCAGTGGCTATAGAATAAGTGATCCTTCTGTACGTAGACAGCCTGCAGGCAGTGAGGGAGACATGAAATAATAACAGTGCTTTCCAGTGAAGGTCGGTGTCTTTTGACTAGACTGATCCGGCTTTGTTGAAGTTTGTCTGCAATTGTGAGACAGCGCTGTTTGGACATGCATGTTAACAAGTGCTACCTTAAACTAGTAGACCCCACCTCTGAAACAAGAAACTGTCACGCAAGTCAGTGGCCCCTGTCTGAGCCTGTGAATGTTGTGTTGGAAAGTAAAAGCCATTCAAGTGGTGGAAACAGTAACTTGTGTATATTATGATGGACACACTGCCAGGAGACAGCCGCAAACATCACAAAATGAGCGTCTGTAGTCATGACAAACCTAGTAAGTTGCAATTACGCAATTACAGCGTTAGTATCAGCTTCCTGAAAATGTCTTTAAACGTTGCTGTGTCAGTGAATTTCTGAATGTCACATTCTTACACGTTTAACTGCCAGTCTATGAGACGAGAAAGTTTAATTCACCTCCCCTCTGTACTTACTATAACCAATGCTGTCCTTATTCGTGTGCAAATTATTTCATATGAATGATAATTTAAATGTGAGTAACAAACTTTACTGCATGTCGTTTCTCCGGTTTCCACAGAACCACCGAAACTATTATGGCTCCTCATTTAGTTAGATTACGTGAATGTTATTCTCGTACGTTTATCGATGAACATAATATCTATTATAAGTTGACATTATCGACCAACGTACTTGGCGATTCTCATCTAGATGAGCCAGCAATGTTAAATTAGCCCTTAATTTGCTTAAAGTCTACGTGCAGTTCGCGGCTGGCTTCACAGTGTCTGATGGGACACCCGTATTTTTGGTTTCTCTGCACCTAGCTACCTACACAGTAGTTAGTTAAAAAAACAGAAAGGTATAACGTTAACTCTGGACTTTTGATATATAAATCTCCGTGTGTGGTGGACGACGCTGGTGTGTTCACGAAACTTCTACAAGCCAGCCTTGCTAACGCTACACCAAACAACCTCTAAACCCACAAGGTAGGCCGCTGAGAATCCCCGGTCCTCGAGTTTTACTGGCGCCCCCACTTTGAGCTACTACTGCCTCCTAACATCAACGTCACAGTCCGTTCCGTGTGTTGACACTAGCACAGCCGATAAACATGCTAATGCTAGCAACACCAGTGTAATAGCCAGTTAGCTTAGCGAAGAAAAGCTAGTGCTGCAACAAGGTGTTCTGGCTTGCGGTTCCAACACTTACCCGCATGCGAACTTCGTAAGTTGTGTAACGGTTCCGTCCAACTCCAACGATTTGTGGATCATAAACGTCTATTTCCAGAAAATTGCTGGGGGGGCCGTAAGCATCCGTCAGGTCCTGGGGCTTGGAATTCAACCGGCGAGTGTCGGCCACCGCAGACTCTGTCATTTTGTCGGGTTGTAATCTTTGGACGACCAACGGCGAATTATCGTCAAACCACCTAAATGCACGGTAAAATCTTAAATCTCATCTGAAGACATCAATTGATTGCGATAGCCGATCGGTTCAGCTAGGGAAGTAGCTGACTTGTAGCTTCTTCTTGCGGGGGCCAGCCGCCCTGCGCCCTACCCTTCTTGAATCTGAAAAATGCGTTGACTCAGTTCCGTGCTGTGCGGGACACTGCACTCCCTCTAACGGACACGGTGGCAACTGAACCGGACAGATTAAATTAAAATCAATCGTTGCAGTTCTGCAAATCATGGGACGGAGCTCTTAACGGCAATAGACAGATATATTTATTTCTGAAAAACATACGGGAAAAAAAATACAGATTAGAGACTACACAGCATTTATACAAACTGTAGAAAAAAAACCCTTGAACCTTCAAAACATTCAAAGATTACATTGGCTGGTTCCTTATCCTTTGTATTTGGCAATGGTAATGCAGTTATGAATATTAATAATTTTAATTAATAATAATTGATCATTTTACTTTCCAATAAGCCATCAAGTCTCAAATACTTTTTGCTCTGGATAGTCTGCAACCTTTTCTAGCTAGCTAAAAAGACAAAACGAGTATCATGTTGGAGACGGAGTTTATAAAATAATCTTAGAAACTGCCTCACTGGAAAGTGTCACTATGAATGTGAGTTTCTTGGTCATTATCTGCATTGTGTTTTTTCAATGTATTATTTATTTTTATCATAGTTGACATTAAATACCCAAAATAACCCACACTGCCATTAATGTATTTTGTCAAAAATGTTGGGATATTATACATATATTACACATATTGCCCATAAAGTTGGAATAATTTTGTTTTCACACACATTCCTCTTTTTATTCCCATTTATACACATTAGTAAACACATTGGAAGAGATATACACTTTATCTATCAAGAATAAATCACATTGTCACAATCATGTCATGAGAGGAGACAAAACATATTTTATTCCAACTTTATGGGCAACCATGTACTTTGTCATCATCTAGCTCTGCCTGAAACCAGCACTCATGTAACTGTAAATGTGACTTATTAGCTATAACTATAGCTTTTGACATGTTACAAAACAAACAAACCAAAAAAATGCATCAGCATGATGTTTTCTCTAAATGCATGCACTGCATTCCTGACTGAGAGGCCTCCTAAACCTGCTGCTCCTCAAGAGGTGTGACAGGAACTGTGGAGGAAGAAGAGGAGTAGGGGGTAGACAGGTCTTCTGGCTCGTTCACGGGAATGAAGACAGAACAATCGGTTTGGTCAGTGGTGATGGAGAAGTTGGAGCTGTCTGAGCTCTCGCTGTCAGACTGGGAGACATGGGTGTACTCGCGGACGGGACAGGCATGCTCATTGTAGTTAGCCTTAAAATTTCCTTTCAGGCCTTTGGAGAATCGAAGCCAATCCTTTAAGAAAGATAAAAAAAAATGTATGACTTGTTTTGCTGTCACCTCTCCTGATAATACATTTCTGTCACTCACTATTCCACCTGATGGCACTATTATCAAGTGAATTTGAGCACTGTGGAAATTTTGAAACGGAAATACTGTTCCAGAGCCCTACACCTTAAATATATTAATAGGCTCTGTTATAAGTTTATGTTTTTAACCATTCTCGTGGCATGGCTCTAAGAATGGCTACGTCAGCTTGTTGCTTGGTCGGTCCACCTCGGTCCAGACTGAAATACCTTCTCCTGCATGGATTCTACTTCTACTGAATGGATTGCCATGACATGTAGTACAGATATTCATGGTCCCTAAAAATTATAAACTAGTGACACCAGCTTTGCTGCCTGGTTAGCTCAGTTGGTCTCAATCTCGCGGGGTCGTGGGTTTGAGCTGTACTTTGTTTATTGCTAATTTACAAATGCTAGCATGAGGATATACTAAACTAAGACAGCAAACATGGCAAATCTCATACCTGCTCACAAGTACAATCTCACATGGCCGCTAACATGGCTGTAGACTTTTATTCATGTCATTTAATTCTTTCAATGACTGCCGTTCTTTTTGGATTAGGAAGAAGATGCAGAGCGACTGGATGCTACTAACCTCAATGTCGTAAAGAACCGGGGATGGCTTGGGAACCACAGGGATAGGGATTATTCTGAGCCTGTATGGGAGTTAGGCACATTCTTACTTTCAGATTATCACATCAACAACAGCTCATCTACATAACTTTTGTTCCCTGTAATTCTCTTGTCTGAATGGCCCTGTACTGAACCTCACTTTCGGCATAAATCATCATCACTGGTACCTTGTGGTGATATAATCTCTTCAAAATCGACCTTTTTGGGGTAGTGGTAAAATTATATAAAATTTCTTACATGCCAAAGAACTGACAATGAATTAAAAATATATACATTTGTGTAACAGACTTCTACTTTAAACAATTAACATTTTTACTAATATGAAAAACAGAGGAAATAAGCACACATTGCTGAGACGCTACAATATTCTATACACTATAACACTAGAACTATCACCATTTATACATGACATGTGGGCCAACTCACCTTTCATGGTGCAGCAACGTCATGACCAGTATGATGAGTGTGAGAGCACCCACCACATACAGCAATGGAGTCCACACAGACATTGAATTATTTATTTGATTAGTATCTGTGAGGGGGAGAGAAAGAGGGGTGCATAAGAATTATTTCATAATCTTGTACCTTTAGTGTTTTGAGCACATGTAGAGCAGCAGATGCAGAGTTGGAGCCACATTTGATGTTTCGCCATGTGTGCTTTTTTAGGCCTGATGGCCTAAGATAACTACAGCTCCCCAGTTATATTTCTGGCTTTGAAAACTTCTTTGCTAACCCCTGATGTGTTTGGGAACAAAGAAAAGCGCACTCTGCTACCAGCACTACACATTCTGTAATTCCATTCCTCATTAAAAGATCTCAGTTGCTTTCATGCCCATTTATCAATGTGTTTCACATCAGAATGTGCACACTTCTGAAGACAAAACAGAAAATAAGTAATGAGACATTTGGTCAAATTCTAGTTTTGTTTAAGCTTTCTAGCTGATAATTCTTGTATCATCCAGTCAGTTGCTCCTCTGTAGCTGTACAATGTTTTTGAAAAATTGCCCACATATTGGTTCTGTGCCTCAGATTTGTTTAGTAGGTAATGTTGCTGCTTCTACTGGTTGCCAGTCAGTGATTATGTAAGTAATTTTACCTGTGCTGTTGTTGGATCCCCATACTGCAGGCTCACTCCAGTCACTCCAGAATAAAGACTGTCCACAGTTAGTCCCCAGTCTGCTTCGGACTTGCAGCTCATACCTGGAACGGCTGGAGGGCAAGTTGATGCAGAAACTCTGCTTCCCAGTACTGACTTCAGAACTCTGTGGAAAATGGAAAACAAGGAGTTGAGGAGGCTGAGTAAGGTGGGAAAGGAGGACAAAAAAAGACAATGAAGCAAAGACTGAAAAAGAGGAGTAAGACACTGAAACATCTCCTTTGTTTGTTCTCTCAAACTGCCTACCTCCCACTTGTTTTTGTTGGTCCTGAAGCGAACCTCACTCTCCACACAGTCTGAGGAAGTCTGGTTCCAGTAAAACCACAGGTTTAAGTCAGATCCACTCTGGACAGATACGTTGACTGGTGGATATAACAAGACTGGAGACAGAGAATACAATATACAATGTGATGACCAGATAATGGAGCAGAGACGGCAATATATATATATATATTTTATATTTTTACTGCCTAGTTTTATGTCAAAATGCCAGCATTGTATTTTTCTTTCCTGGAAAAAAAAATATAGATTTAAGTTACAGCTGCTCTCTCATCAAAGAAAACTTTGAACAGTTCCTCCAAATATTATGTAGCTCCCCAATAAATAAGCATACCTCTCTGTTTCAGATTATGCTTCTGCAGATAAGGCTTGTTGCCATGTTCCAGTGTGGTGTAAAAATCGCTGAACCTTTTGGATATGTCATCATAAGGCTGGCTACATCCAATGTTAATGCCGTTCTCTGACATATAAGTGGCACAGCTACTGTGTGGTTCACTGTGGAACCTAAGAAGAAATCACAATTTAGTCATTCAGACACAAAACAAGCAAAGTGTGCAGCCATATCAAATGCAAATGTAGCACTGAATAGACATAGACATAGGCAAAGACATAGAGCCTTGGGGCAGGATTAGCTGAACATGATGTTTTTCCCTTCAATTAGCTACATGTAGATATCAGGCTCTGTATTTTTATCAAACTTTTATTTATCAAACTAAGAGTTGTGCAACCAAGTTTGAGTCAACTTTGGTTAAAAGAGTTATCTGCTCAGTGTGAAGATTGCGAAACATTTATCAATCAACTTACTTACAATGAAGTCTCTCAAATCTCACATTTAATCACATGTGCTCTGAGCAGGAAAGGCCCGTCAGAGACAAGGACTTACCCCTCACTACAGTTATTAAAAAAAAAGTCCCTACATTTTACTTAGGGATAGATTCTGCTATTCTGCAAAAAAAAAAAAAAAGGTTTTAAAAATGTTGATTTTGTTTGTGTGAAATCTTCAGTGCTGCCAATGGTTATTAACATGTTGCACAGAGAACTATCTAGTACATTTATTATATGTAAACATGATCTACTTTTAACCAGCTTAAAACACCTGTGCAGTTTAAGTTAAATTACTCTATAGCCTTCAGTTAGGTTTGTGAATAAAAGTAAAAGTGAAGAATTTTTATCTCTCACTCAAGTCCCAACTTTTACTTTTAGCAATTTGATAAATTAAGATAAAATTTAAAAAAAATTGATTTATGGAGTTTTGTTAAGGCTGCTGTCACCAAATTACGAACCAGCTGTAGAAGGTGTAATTGACGTCTGGAGTCCCCTGCTTGTTCCAGGTACAGTTAACATGTTTCTGATGCACCACCAAACAGTCCACATCTGTCAGAGACACAAGGGGGTTGAGAACAACAGAACAGTTTCATGAAGACAGTAAACCAAAGGCCAGTAGGGTTACACTCATGTATAGTGTATAAACCTACAGAAAACATCAGTAGACTAATGGCAGTCCACTCTCATACACACAAAATGAGGAAATGGCAGCAAAATGACGTAAGGGGAATTTATACAGGAAGTAAAGACCTGTTCTTGAATTGAAATATTTCATATATATATATATTTCAAAGATGTTTTGTTTATGATGGCTTCATAACTAATATTCTAGATATTAAAATAAAATAACAAATAAAGCAACCTCAAATCATGATAGCCAAGTGGAAAAAAAAAAAAGATAAAATCTGTCAAAAGCCCTTGAGTGAACTGAGTAACTGAAGCCATGTCCAAAAACTCTAAAAGTTATTATTAGTATCATAAGAGGCCTATGATTTGAAAATTAAATGAATTTTTAGTTTTCAAATGTTCTTACCAGGCGGTACTTTGGCAAACACATGTCCTATCAGACAGAGAATCAGGAGCAGTCTAGTCGACATCGCGGCGCACAGAAACAGGATGCTCACAACTTTGGCGCAGGTCTACTTCTACTTCTACTCACCAGCGTGTTACGTATTTCTTTCTGCCTGTGCTTTTTATTTTGGTTCCTGTCAGCAGAAACTATAGATCAAGATGACATTTTTGCAGTTACGCCTCACGCTGTAAGGCTTTTCTGTCAAATAACTCACAATTTAACATTTTAAAAATTAAATGTAGGTGAAACCACAGACTACATTTATTTGTTCATCATTACCAATAAAAGCAAGCTTTTCAACAATTGTATAACAGGTTTCTTATCTTCCACAAATAGTGCATAGTTTTACAGTGAAAATAGTGGATACCTTTATGCATTGGTGCATCAGCCATTTGGTTTAGTGCTGAGAACAGTAAACGAATAGGAGAACACACAGCATGAATTTTGTTTACCTTCAGTTTAAACAACATAAAGCTCACCATGTTTCATGAGCAAGCACACACAGCAGCAGAATGTAATGTGAAGTTATGGACAAATGACAACTGCTTTGTGCAGTCACAGAAGACACACTTTGAACACTTAGAACTTGTGCCATTTTTTTTTTTTTGAGTATTTTGAGTCTGTTACTTGGTAAGTCATTAGTCACCATAACAAAACTACTACAAAAGAAAGTAGTGAGAAAGCCAAATCCAATGTAATCCCTTCACTATGGTTAACATGTGTCAGGTTTGATTTTCTGATGAAAAGCATTTGCCCCCTACTTTTTCACATAGGGCTAGTTCTTTCCCTTAATAACTAAAATCATCACTTAAAAACTGCATTTTGTGTTTACTTAGGTTATCTTTGCCTAATATATAATATTAGACAAAGATATTTGTCTAACATTTTAGACACACATAAAAAAAAACTGCCTTGAAAAATCTGCCAGGTTTTCTGTATGTTATGTGTATGTTGTTTGCGATCAAATCAAATTAAAAAAAAGTGTACGTTATATGTATGTTATGTTTTGAAATAAAAAAGTTACCAGGACAGTACATACAGGGGCCACAGAAAGCACTTTTTGCACACTTTACAGTGTACAGATTTAACTCTAAATTGACAAACTTGCAATTTTTGCCCATCAGTCTACCATCAGTATCCTACAATGACAAAGTGAAAACATGATTTTAGAAATTTTTGCAAATGCATTAAAAATGAAAAATTGCACTCTCCCTCTCACTGTAGGGATGGTATTAGCCAGGTGATGAGCAGAGCCTGGTGTTTGCCAGACATAGTGTTTGGAGTTCTGCTCAAAGGGTTCAATTTTTGTCTCATCAGGCCAGAGGAACTTGCTCATGCTCTCAGAGTCCTTTAAATTTTGTTTGGCAAGTGGGCTGTCATGTGCCTTTTACTTTAAGTGATTTACTTTAAAGCTCTCCTTCCGGCAGTTTCTCCCAGAAACTGAAACTTCTTCCATTTCACAGTTATCATGGCTGTTGTGCTCCTGGAAACACACAAAGCTTTAGAAATGGTGTCTGATCAACGCTGTGCCACAAAATTTTATTGCAGGGGTCTACCGAGAGTTCCTTGGACTTCATATCTGGATTTTTTTCCCTGATGTATGTGAATTGTGGGACCTTGTACATACAGGTATATATGCACTTTCTATATTATGTCCTGTCAGTTCACCACAGATAGACTCCAGTCAAGTTGTAGACACATCCCAATGATAGTTAAAACAAAAAGAGATTTCAGTTACTGATTTTTACTAAATGTGTAAAATGTCTAAAAACACATTTTTACTTTTAGTGATGGACAAAAATATCAAGTTTATGGTCTGAATACTTTCTGAAGCAACTGCATGTGTAATGTCATGGCCAAGCTGAGCTAAAATATGAAGGTCATATGATTCTTGATATGTGTGTCACATTCTGTGTCTGCTGCTCCAAAGCTGGGTTTGTGGGTTTTGTTTCCTGTTAGAGGAAACTGTTTCAAAAATAAAGATTGTGAGAGTATACCTGCATCTGAAGGGGAACTTTTCATGTATGTTCTGTGGTATGTTGTACATGTATACCAACGCACATACAAATTGTGAGATCAGCTTTGTAGAAGAATTAGTTCAAATGACCACATGCTTGCAACTTTTAAGTGTATCAAAATGAAACACAATATGGTTCTCTAACTGGATTCAGTGGCAAAATACACAAATGTTCCAGAAAGTCAGAACATCATTGTGAAATTTAGCTTCTTATATGTCCAAAACACAAATAAATTGGCAGTGATATTTCTCCAATTACCAGTATTTACCAGCGTGAGTTAGTATATAATGGTAATTTCAACAAGTACTCAGCCCACACAACTGTGACTATCTTTTAACTTGACATTTGATCTCTGAAGCCTGAGTCAACAATTGGTTCATCTTAACTGATTTCCAGTGAATCGGACAGCGGTTTGTGTGCATACATGTCATAAATTACTCTTACCTCACAGCTCTTTTTCCTGTTTTCTCAGAAAAAAAGTTAGAGAGCTACTGCTACTGCATATATTCATCAGTTGTGAAAAATGACACTTCGAATACCGACTTCAAATCAGAATTATTCAGAAATATAGATATGTTAGAATAATGAGTTTCTGACTTTTAGAAAAATAAAGAGACTATATACAAATATTAATACTGTATCAAAGGTGCATGAAAGCCTTATGGTGCTAAATGCTACCTTCAGATGCACCAGGTGTATGATGGTAATACACGTCTGAGGCATTGTCAAGACCAGAAATCTAGCTATAAATCAAGACAGTGACCATGGGGGTGAGGAAGTATTAGATGAACATTATTAAACTGTTATAAAATGTGTACAGAGGAGCTGAAAGTCATTCAGAATGAAGATGTAGACTGTATTTTCTTCTAAGAGATCACTTTGAATTTGTCAGATGTTATAACAAATCAAACGGTCGATTTTCAAACCACTTGTACAATAAATGTTAGAATGAGACTGTGAAACTGATTTATTCATCTTATGCTGAAAGCAAAGGAGTCCCTAGTCCTTAAATGTGTCTTCTGATTGGCATTTGATGGACATAATGATTGACCAGTTGTCATGTCATGTCATCATCTGCCACTTATCTGGGTCTGGGTCCAGGTCGCGGGGGCGACTGTCGCCCAGTCCACAATGCACCGAAGTCCTACAGCACCCAGGACTCTGAGAGATTGAGTCTCGTGCACTACCAATTGACCTAACTAACTTAGCTGCAATCACAGAGACATAATAAATTGAAGTAAATGCATTATATTTACATTTACTTACAGAATAAAATACTTTGAACTTTCCAAGACAAGCAAGAACAAAACTTAAAATTAGATCTAAGAAGGTTACATACTAGATTTGCGACCCATGTTGGGCTTTGCTATGTGTGAGAGAGCTGTTCACATCAGACGTCCTAAGAATATAGCTGAGCTGAAGCAGTTCTGTGAGGATGAATGGTCCACAATTCCTCCTAGACATTGAGCTGGTCTGATCTGCAGCTAGTGGAAGTGCTTGTTTGAGATCCCTGCTGCCAAAGAATGTGTTGTTAGCTTAGGCACATTGTTAGATGAAGATCTGATATTTTACGACCAATTCATGAAAAAAAAACAAACACAAACAAAAAAAACAGGTACCTCCAAAGGGAGCTGTAAGTTTCTTATTCTAGCTCAGTACTATTTTACCTACTTTTTATTCCGTTTAGTTGTAATTCGACTGATTATGTGTCTGTTTTCTTCTCTTTATAGTATCTTTCTAGTGGATTTCATTGCGCAATCATGCATTGTGTCATGACAACAAACCTCAACCCTCACACCTTCAAACGCCATGCAATGTCGCCAATGCCCCATGACTACCGCTAATCGTGGGGTGACTTTTATTTTGAAGAACCGGAAGTTCCAGTGTTTTGATAACGGTTGCGGAAGGAGCTGTCATTTGCTCTGGCTTCATCCAAGCGTTGGTTTCCCCGACAAAACCGATAGGAATTAAACGACAAATGTAACCGTTTCACAGAGGGCCACAATGGGAATTACACTGAGTAACTTTGTTGGTGTCAAGCCGTCGAAAGCGCTCCTGCTGTTGCCTTTTCTGTTGACATTCGTGCTCGTCGGGAGCCAAGGCGAGAGCAGTTCAATGGACAACGTCGCAACAGAGAGGATGGCTGAGGAGAGCCACCGACAGGACAGTGCCAATCTTCTCATATTCATAATGCTCTTAACACTCACCATTTTAACTATATGGTTGTTCAAACACCGACGATTTAGGTTCCTACACGAAACTGGACTCGCCATGATCTATGGTAAGATCACTAACGTTAGCTAACGATAATGCCCATCAGTTAATTTAACTTAACCTTAAGACTAGCTGGCTGTGATGGTGTTAGCTCCTCAAACCTTACCTGTAAGCTCACTTTGACAGCTTATTTTTAGGTGTCATTGTACATGGGGGAGACTTCCTGAGTGAGACACAAGCTATGATAGAAATGTTAGCATTCAAAGGAGTGTTGTTTAATCCACTGTTATACCTTCTGTATAACTGTGTAATAGTATTGAGTTAGGATTGTGGAAATGTGGTGGTCTTTTTTATGGAGTTTGTCATTCTGTCCGCTGTCCGTTTTATAACAGAGCGTAAGGTAATACTGCTAACAGCTGAAATCAATTGGAAAATGCAGGATATTTGTGGTACAGCAACCAGAATAAAAAGCAACAACTCTTCCCTTTTAACTGGCCAGACACCTGCACCGTCATTCATTTTCAGCTTGCAGTGAGAGGCTGCTTTATTGAATCCAGGTACAACACCTGGGACTCACTCCCCACCAATAAGTTAGCCCTCAAGAAGCCTTTTGGATGAGAAGTGAAATGTCCTCAAGAACCTCCCGCAAGTGCATCTGCCTTCGTATAGCACTTAGTAGCACACTCAAATAAGTCAGCGCAGGTGTTTTAAATAGAACCCCACCATATTTTGCTGCACAAGGGATATTTAACTCAAGGTCTTTGGCTAACTGCTTTGCCTTCACTTCCTCTCTCCTCCTCTTCTTCTCCACCCTGAAGGCCTGTTAGTGGGTGTGATCTTGCGGTTCGGTGTCCATGTGCCGCAGAGCATGAGTGACTTGATCCTCAGCTGTGCCGTCAATGCCAGTCCTGCCACTCTGTTGGTCAACGTCAGCGGCCGATTCTACGAGTACACCCTGAAGGGGGAGGTCAGCCGGAGCAAAGGTCACCAAGTGCAAGATGATGAGATGCTGAGAAAGGCAAGGGAATGAATAGATGGAAGATATTAAGTTACCAACTGCAAACATGTCTTGTGGAAAAACTCATAGAGGTTTGACAGTAACTGTTTGAAATGAAAACTTTCACCATCTGTGAGTAAATTCAGTTGGGTTTTGTCCATGTGACTATACATAGAGGGATAAACAGCCTTGACAAACTTAATAACTTACCACTGTCTTCAGGTGACCTTTGACCCAGAAGTGTTTTTCAACATTTTGCTGCCTCCCATCATCTTCCACGCTGGTTACAGTCTGAAAAGGGTAAGAGGGTCATTAGGATTTGTGATGTACTATTCGTAGACATTCACAGGCAAATGCAAATATAGATTTAGGTTTTTCACAAATCAGATTTTATACAAGCATGCATACATGCATATTATTTAAAATTAGATTTTGTTATTCTGAAAATTACCATGCAGCACAATTATTTTGTCTTGTCTATATTTCTACAGCCTAACAACCGTTACTAGACAACTTCAGTTTTAATAAACTGCTGTCTTTGTTTGTTTCAGAGACATTTTTTCAGGAACATCGGCTCCATCTTGGCCTATGCTTTCATGGGAACAGTTATATCGTGCTTTGTTATCGGGTAGGTCATTTGGTCATCTCTGAAATAACCTCAGAAACTGTGGTGCTTTGATTTTGCTGTTGTACCTTACATTCAGACCCAAATGCATAACAGAAGATTTTGCCTCATGTCATCTGAAAAGTTTGTTGTGCCAGTTTCTCTTTTGACTTGTACACTTGTTTTCTTTCTTTTTAGGCTGGTCATGTATGGCTTTGTGTCCTTCATGAAAGTTGTGGGTCAGCTAGGGGGAGATTTTTACTTTACTGACTGCCTCTTCTTTGGGGCAATCGTTTCGGCAACAGACCCAGGTAGGTAGTGCCACATTAACTTTCAGTATCCATATATTCAGTAACAGTGAACGCAGCTTGGCGTGTTATCTTTCTGCTTATATGATGATCATTATTTGAGGACTTTCCTTGCTCCTGTTGCCCTATACAATATTCATGTGAGTGTTTTTGTCCTCTTTTGTATGACAGTGACAGTGCTGGCTATCTTCAATGAGCTCAAGGTGGATGTGGACTTGTATGCTTTGCTCTTTGGGGAGAGTGTACTCAATGATGCTGTGGCCATCGTCCTCTCATCGTAAGCACTGATTAGATGCTACAGAAATATACAAACACAGGAACAGGGTTTCCCACTTGTATTTCACCCCAGCAAGAGTTGTTCCACATTAAAGGATAGGTTCACATTTTTTTTAAGTCTATCTCAAAACAGTATGTACATTTCAAGAGTTATTAGTTGCTGTTATTAGTTGTACTCATTCCTTCTTTTGTGGCCAGAATGGACAGGAGGAATAATTACAGTGACCAAAAGCTTTAAAAATGTGCATAGGGGTGTGTGAGTGTTGTTTTAAGACAGATTTGAAAAAAATGGGAACCTGTCCTGTAATCCTAGTTCTGTGTTGTTGACATAAAGGTGGTAAATTCCGCTGTTTGTTTTGTACATTGCACATGAGTGGACACTAATCATACTAACATCAGTCCCTGTCATTTCACTGCTTGCCTTCCTTCACCCATCCGTGTCATTCATCACCTGTCTGCACGTATGTATGAAGTGTTCTCCTCCGGCTGGAGAAAGAGGGTAGGCGGGGGGCTGAAACTGTGCATTCCCCAGCAGACAATGGCCCAGTCGTGCCCGAGGGGGCAGAGGAATGGCTGGGAGAAAACCAGACATTGAGCCCCCGGTGGGTGGGTGGACTGTTTGCGTGGTTGTGGTGGCAGAGTTATAGTATTGGAACCTGATTGTTGCCCTCCCTTAGCCCACCCAGCCACTGCAGCCCTTTTACATCCATTCCTTGTATCATTTTTCATTTTTCCTTATGTTCTACAGAACCTGCAAATAACCAGACAAATCTGTTCTATTGATGTTTTGATCTGTCTGTGTGTGTGAGGTTTATTAAAGCTGGATATTAGTGCTGGTCATTTGCTTTGTTGGTCTTGAGGTCATTTGGGTACTTCTCCTCATAAAGGGTTAGTGCTTGAATTGGTTGTCTCTTTATTTATTTGCACTCTTATTGGATATCAACCAAGCAGAGCTGAGAGATCCAAGATCCAATGAGAACTGGGCATGCAAATCCCTAACCCCTTCCCCTTATATGACTGTAAAACCCAACTCCAGTCTATTTGTGGTAAGTCTTTGCTACTGCTTTTAAGGGGAAACCAAAATTCCCTACATTTATACAAAATCAGAATTGGATTTGGGTTGCTGCAGGTTTAATTTGATGCTTGACTTACATCTTGAAAAAATCTTTTTGTTTGTGCCTTTCACTGAGCCTACGTGTGTAGCATTTGACCAGTTTCCCTTCCTGAATTCTCAGTAACTGTCTGTTTCCTTTTTTCATGTAAATGTTTTTATTTCTGTGTACTCTTGTCTATCTGGCCCTCAGCTCAATTGTGGCGTACCAGCCCGCGGGAGACAACAGCCACAGCTTTGAGGCCATGGCCATGTTGAAATCCTTTGGCGTCTTCCTGGGTGTCTTCAGTGGATCCTTTGCTCTCGGAGTGGCCACTGGGGTCATGACCGCCCTCATATCCTTTCACCTGTTTCTCACCATTAAATATAGTTGAATAATAATAATAATTACTACTAAAATAATAATTTATATTCACAGGCATGCATTAGTAGCAACAGACTTACAGGGATTAAAACAGGTGTCTGACTTCTAACTCAAGAAAACTGCAGCTGCTTTATAATTGTATGGGCTGCTTTGAGTCATATTTGATTTAGAGCAAGAAAAGCCCATTTGGGTTGTAACCTGAATTGTATCCTTGCATAGTTAAATTAGAACAGTGCTTATTTACATCTGTTTGTTTTATTCCATCTATCCAGATTGTCTCATTTTACATAATCAATGTCTTTCAATTCATTCATATTTACAGAAGTCTTTGTTTCTGTTGTGCCAGTACTTATTTTGTCCTTGACCTCCAGTTTTTATCACGTGACCAAGTTCACTAAGTTGAGGGACTTCCCCTTGCTGGAGACAGCTCTCTTTTTCCTCATGTCCTGGAGCACTTTCCTGTTGGCTGAGGCCTGCGGGTTCACAGGTACACCTGCATCCAGGACTCCTGGATGTATTTTAAACTGTGATTCAGATTTTTGACAAAAATATAAATGACTTCTAATGACATCTTGGTCATTTGATCATTGTTTGCTTTTGTGTGGCCTAAAGACAGTACAGTCTAGTTTTAATTTTGATTTGATAAGATCCATTCCAGTACAGTGATGATTCATTGAGCAACCTGGTATTTTAGCTGCCTTAGGTTTTCTTCTTAGAAGGCTCCAACTATCACCTAAAAGTGATGACACTGTTATTAACACAGTAGGGGCTTCACACCAGGACACTTTAAATCATCAAACCACTTGAAACACATTGAGGACAAAATGAAAATGCTGATTTTTAAATGCTTTTGAACCCCTCCACTAAAGTATAATTTAATGTGTGACACTGAAGTGAAATCTCTGTATCTTTGTTTTAATTCAGGCGTAGTAGCTGTGCTGTTCTGTGGGATCACTCAGGCTCACTACACCTACAACAATCTCTCCCCTGAATCTCAGGACAGGAGCAAACAGGTGAAGTGCAATCCCAGTGATCCCATCCCACTGTGTCTGCTGTCTTTAAACAGCTTTAATCGCTGCACCATAACACATTTAGGAAAGAGTATTATACGTATTATACATTATTTGTATTTCCATTTAAAAAAATCTAGTTTACAAAGTGCAGTAGTACTCAGAATAGATGATGTTTAACAAACGAAAAACGTCAGTTCTATTTCTGTTAAGCTGCGGAAAGTTCTGAGAAATCTACAAGCTGATATCCTTTACTGAAGCACAGAGTTGATGAACCTGATGGCTGCGGGTCCTTCATACAAGTAGCTCTGTGTCATATGAGTACAGCTGAACATAGATGTATTTAATAATACCAAGTATTATTAAATATATATCCATGTCCATACATGACAACTGTCCAACATACAATACCTTTCATATAAACATCTAGCTGCCATTTTTCTGAAAGCTATACAGTTAAATAACTCGGCAGTAAGTATAGCAGAGCAATATAGTATACTGATAATTACTGTTTACTAGCACCGTAAACATTTCTCTGTGTTGGAAACTGTAATTAAAAAAGAACTAGAAATCCTGCACACCTTTGGTCCGCTGCACTCTCTTTATTTAGATATAAATCTTTCATGCTCTCTGGCTCCTTCTCTATTTTTAATGTTATCATTAGGATTTTATGGTGTGCATGAACGTTTTAAAAGTTGAAGTTAACAATATAATCTCAATATAAAAATGAGTAATGAAGACAGTAGAGTAATGATTCTATGTAAATCTGATAGGACAGTCAACATTTTTCTTTAATGCTATCGTGAGTCAATAGATGAACAAAGCAAATGCATGCAAAGTTTACAAGAAGCATATTTCTGCTCTCATCCAAAGTGCCATGAGTGCAGTGTAAATTTTTCAGCTTCAGTTTTCATCCTGTTTGTTTTCAGTATGTGTATTTGTTTATCTCTTCCCCCTATCAGTTGTTTGAACTTCTGAACTTCCTGGCAGAGAACTTCATCTTCTCCTACATGGGTCTGACTCTCTTCTCCTTCCAGTCACATGTCTTCAACCCTTTGTTCATCATTGGAGCCTTTGTATCCTTTACTCTGATTAGCGTTAATGCTCCATACAAACAAATCAAAGCCCTTCTGATGCTCCGGAGATGAGCGGCTGACAACCAGTTTTGCTGCACACAACCACTGGTTGTTCATTTTGGCTAGTAAATGTTTTCTTGATCCTGTTATTTTACCATAACACGTTCACCTGCTAAACTTGCCTGCATCAGCTAAAAACTCCAATAAATATGTGAAATTTCATGATACTGCAGCTAGAATTACTGTCGCCAGTACTATTATTACTGATCAAGAATGCAGTATATTCATACAGTATATGTATTTTAACATATATTTTATTTTGTGCTTCAGGGAGCCCAAGAATAATATGGACAAGCAGAATGAAATCGTACAAAATAAAGTTCAGTCAACCATGAGACGGAATTTCCGCACTGCCATCTACCCATGATTATTTTCCATTCCAGCCTGCCTACACTGTATTATTATTTCACTGTGTTGTGTCCTTGACTTTCATGCGTGGCGTAGGTGGCAGTGTTTCTGGGGAGAGCAGCAAACATCTACCCCTTGTCCTTCCTGCTCAACCTGGGCCGCAAGAACAAGATCGGGTCCAACTTTCAGCACGTCATGATGTTTGCAGGTACATGACGACTCTGGGGTCTCAAAGTTTCTCTGGTTTGGACCCAAACTGAGTAAACTACTACTCAACCGGGACACGGTTCCACTCAGTGGAAGTTTAACAACATTACCATTAGCCTAGATAATGTGCTAAGACAGTCCCCTTCTAGACTAACAAAACTCCTACTCACAGTACTGTTATGAATAACAGCCCCTATGGCAGCTGACATGTGCTGTTGAAGCAAGCTAATAATAGAAATCCCCTTCATGTTTCTGATGCTTATATGAGCAGCACTGAGAAGGAAAAACACCCACATCAACTGACTGCAGGATAAACTTGACAAAAAATACCTGCAGTAATTAGGAAAAAGTGACCCCAGTATCAGCCACATTGTGTTAGGTTAAATGTACCAGTATCTTGTAGAATTTCTTGAGTTGATGCTAAAAGTTGTTGAAACACAAATACACCCTTTTCTTAATCTTTCATACTATTATGTCTTCTATCACCTCCAGGTTTGCGTGGGGCGATGACCTTTGCTCTTTCTATCCGAGACACAGCAACATACGCTCGTCAGATGATGTTTTCAACCACCCTCCTAATTGTCTTCTTCACCGTCTGGGTTTGTGGTGGGGGCACCACACCCATGCTGTCTTTCATGAGCATACCGTAAGGCTGTGCATGTCTTTGTATGCATGCATCTTTCTGTTTGTGTTACATCCCCTCTACTGAATTTATTTATTTATTTTTTGTCAAAATCATTGTTACTACCTTTTCTATTTCAGGGTGGGTGTGGACTCTGATCAAGAAACCACTGTAAGTAATTATTACAGAATAAAATCTCTTGTTTCAGTTGTTCAGTTGTCAAGTTGTAAGAAAGGGAACAGTAATAAGTACATAAATAAGATGTACGTCTCAACAGAGTTCTGCAGTGTTGGATGGGTCACAGCGGAGGAACACCAAACATGAGAGCGCCTGGCCCTTCAGGATCTGGTACAACTTTGACCACAAGTATCCTTTGAGCCATGCATGGCATGAAATCTTGTCTTCAGAACCTTAGAGGTTAAATTCAGCTTTGAACACCAGAGGGTGCTCTTTACAAACTTTAAGAAATATGCAGGAGTAAGTTGATTGCTCTGAACCGGAGTGTTGCTGAGGGAACCGCAGGCTTAATATTTTAAAACACATACATCCTTTTTTTTTTTTTTTTTTTTAAAGTGTTTTATAGTTCTAAAAGGTGGTTTTTTTATTCTTTAAAAATGAAAGAACTCTTAGTAAGCCTTGAACTGTGTTTAAATTTGGTGATAAGATACTGATAAAGCTTCTACCTTCGAAACACATCAGACTGTTTGCTGACTTGTTAAGTTGTGTAATTGAAAGTAGGTGTGTTGAAATTTTTAGTCCTTGACAGAAGCTTGTTCACCAGCTACCTGAAACCGCTCCTCACTCACAGTGGTCCTCCTCTCACTGCTACTCTGCCTGCTTGCTGTGGCCCGCTGGCACGATGCCTCACCAGCCCACAGGCCTATGAGGTTCGGACATAAATCATCATTTAGCACAGTTAAAGTGTCTCTTTATTAAATGTCTTGTTTCCCACATTTAACATGAAGCTTACAAGCAGACTTAAACTGGTGTTGAGATTTGGTGGTGGGGTTTCCCTGCTGTTTTAATTTGGATTGCGATTTTATTTAGTAAAGTACCAGCTCTTCTCTCTTTCTCCTGTGATTGAATTCATCTTCATCCTTTCCCTCCCTTGCAATTCTTTTCTCCCCTTCCCCTTTCCCCTCTCCACTTACCAGAATGAAGGTCAGCTCCATGACGATGACTGTGACTTCATCCTGAACGATGCCAATGTGAGCTCCATGTATGCCGACGTCACCGTCAGCACGGACGCGTCCGGATCCCACATGTTCAATCGCAAGCGCTCCTCCACCACCAGCACCGGGGGTGGCCCGTCCGATGAAGGTCTGGATCACGAGCTCACCCTGGCGGAACATGAAGTGGCAATCAGGGGCACCCGCCTGGTCCTGCCGATGGATGACCCAGTGGAGCCGCCGACCACTGTCACCTTGCCCCCGCCACCATCCCCGCCACGCTCCGACCCTCGCAGGCATAGACTGTAAGAAGGCTTTCACTGTCAGCATGCAGTTTGTTTCCAAAATCTTAAATCATCTAAGCTGTTTTGTCTAATGTCGACGCGGCCGCTCCTCGTCTAACATTTTTTAAACAGTCTCAGCTTTCTGACAAACTTTAGGTGCGCTTGATGTAACTCACCTTGGAGGTGGATTACTGTAATCTTGAATGTGAATGCACTGTATGTAAGGTAAGGTACTGTAAATCAAGAGCACTTGAAGTTTATTGGTCACTTAAAATCATTCAAGATGCACATTTAGCTAACGTTTGAAGAGGCTAAAAAAATGGGGTGGTACTTGCTCCCAACTTTGTACTGCTGTGGCAATATGCCAGTGCTGTTATCTGTGTGCTCTAAAAGCCCCAAACACCCTCTGATTGTGCTCTGCAACCCCCAAACACTTTAATATGCAGTTTGCCCTTTTCGCTGTGGTGAAATTGCTCCTGACAAACAGTCCTGTATCCGTCTAGCTTCCATCAGCTATTTGTATGATGACCTGCTGTATCTAACATTTAGGGCCTGAAACGTTGCCCTGTTAACACATACTAACATTCAGTGCTGTTGAGGAGCATTTACTACAGTTACATTACTAATCTCACTAGTGTATCTGCAGAGAGGTTGACCTGACCTCGAGTTATCTTTCCCTGCATCCTGTGTGTTTACCTCCTGCTCAGTTGGTGGAGGAGGTTCGAAGAGGTGAAACCAGGGATTTTGATTGGCCAAGAAGGAAGCACCTAGATTGGGACACTGACATCTGTGATGGGAGCAGTACTTGATTTTTAATTTTAAAATACAACAAATATTTTGTACAGCAAGACTGTGGGTAAATTAGAGCTGCAGCGGAAGCCAATTCATGGATTAGCTGATTGACAGAAACTTACTTGGTGAACTGTTCTGACATTCCAGTCATTCGATCAGTTATCTCTTACATTATCATAATTTTTCAGGTTAAAATGCCAAACGTTCTCTGGTTTCAGCTTTTTAAATGTGAGTATTTGCTACTTTTCTTCTGACAGTAAATTGAATATCGTTGGGTTTTGGACTTTCGGTCGGACAAAACAATTCTGAATGTCATTTTCACTGTTTTTTTTTTAACAGCACAGTTGTCTTATAGACTAAACAACTAATTGATCATTCAAAAAAATAATTGTCAGATTAATGACAGTAATCTTTAGTTTCAGTCCTAAAGTACTGCAGATACTATAAGGTCAAAAACACAACCAAAAAACTTAAACTGCTTCCACAACAGTGTCCGGGAGCGTCTCTATTATCTTAAATTTTAGCACTGCCTCTTCTCTCCTTGAACAGTCTTTTAACATATTGATTTATTTATTTAACACAAAATGACTTAAAAAATGATTTATTTTATTTGTTTGTATTTATTTATTTATTGTTTTGTAGTGCGACATTAATGATTATCTGGCCCTGTTCTTAGTAGAACTGCTCGGCTGTCGTTACAATACGACTCTTTCCACTGAAGGTTCATTGTACCGCAGGGAAGTCATGAGGGAGGTGGATATTCATTCCAGGAGTTTGTCGTACTCTACAGTGTGTGCATGTTAAAAAATATCTCCTTCCCATACTGTAGCAAATGCATCTACTTTATATTTGGAAACTAGAGCTTCCCCGTGTGTGCATTTTACATGTATGTGTGCGTGTGTGGCTGATCTGGCCAAGTCTACTGATGTGGTTATTAGGGCTAATGTCTATTTTTGGGTTTTCTGTCATCATCTTGTTTAATCATCTTTCTTACAAAAAAATAGAAAGAAAAAGAAAAAGTTAACTGCTGTGTATTTGTGATGTTGTATCATCAAAGATGACTGAGGGCTGGCTGAACTGTTTTGAATTAAAGTGCCTATTCAGAAATTCAATTACCTAATGTAGATTTGTATATATTTGATTTGCTAATGTGCAGTAAGATGATCTTTTTGGTTTTTATATGACACTAAACCTTTTGATGTTAAATATTGTATTCCCAGGATAATTGGGCCATTAGGTACAATTACTGCCTGCGATTTACTATTTGTTTTTAGTGCCCTGAAGAGTGCAAACTAAAGTATTGTACTAATTAATGGAAAGTAGCACTAATATTTTGTCTGATATAACCATTCTGTGAACAGTGTACCTATGGAAAATGTATATGTGGCTTTTTAAATTAGCAATTAACAATTAGGAGCAGAATTTGAAGGTCAAGGAAAAGCCTCAACAAAAGAGCATGTCACTGACCTTTTATTGATGCTTTGTTTTGTCTTGTTTTGCATCCTTTTTGGCAACCAACCTCGTCTGCTCTGTTCCCAACCTCAGATATTTTGCACTGTGGCATCTCCTGAGATCCTTGTTTGTCCTGTTTCCTGCTGAGCTAGCCCGACTTAGGTAGAAATTAATTCCCAGTCAAAATTACATTTTCAAATGTGAAAATGTTTGTTTTCATTTTGTCAAGCTGCACAAGTGTTGATCTTTAAGCAGTATCCTTAACATGAGGTTTGAGTATCTGGGCGACACTGACCTGAGTGAAATTGCATTTTTTTTTTCTTTTAGTAAAGTACCTTTAGATTTTAATTTCTTACTAAAATGTATTTGAACCATAAACAAACATACTTTATGTGGAAATTTTGATCAAACAATTGTAATCTTATAATAGCAGCCACAACTAAAATTAGACATCTAAAAATGTTAAGACTGTGTTTCTACTGTTTGCAGAAACTGTTCATGACAATTGTATTTGTGAAAAGTACACCTGCAATAGGTGAGTGTTTTTAAAATGTGAATTTATGTTGAGGGGAAAAATAATCTGAGATTTCATAGATTTTTCCCTGTGTAGTCATGAAGTAATTAACATTGTCTCCTCACTCAGAAATCTTGCAAGTGTTCTGGAAGTAAATAAAAACAACTCTTGATTTGCTCTGTATCTCTATAGATCTTATACAGTGACAAAAGCTGGTGCTTGTACAATGTTTTGCAAATGTCACAGACTTTTATTTTGAAGCTACGTTCCCTCCACTTGTTTTCGAAACTCACAATTTTTGTTTTGTTTTGAAAGTAAATGACGGCACGTCCGGTCTGAGCCCGCTCGTGTGTGCGTGTGTGTGTGTGTGCGCAGCTTGACGCAGCCACACACTACGGTATTTAAAACGTGTGAGGGTCGCGTTGAAGCGGAGTTCCGCTGCGTCCAAGGAGCCGCTCATCCGCCGCTGCAGACATCACCCTGAACCCGGTAAGCTGCCTGACCAGGTCCGCTGTTTATCATCTGCTGTCTAACCAAACCTCATTCTCCTAAACCTGTTTTTAGAGAAAACCGTCCAGTCATTGTTGGTCTGTTTTGCAGTTTGCATTTTGAGTATCACGCCTGATGAGACTCCACACTTATATCTTTTTTTGATCCACTGTAAAGGTGTGGCGATATGAAGTCATTGATCTTTATGAAAAGGCAGCTCAGACAGATCACCTGTACAATATGTCCCCTCTAACAAACTGTGCTGTAGCATGTTATTGCGCAAATCACATTCACAAATCACATTCTGAGATTTCACACACACTTCATTTGCAAAATTTGATATCCGGAGAGGAAACTAACTTAAAGTTGTCTGGGGCGTTGGCTGTGTGTCTGTGAGTGTGTGTGTGTCTGTGAGTGTGTGTGTGTGTGTGTGAGAGCTACAGTTACATGCTGACTTGTGGAAGCCTTGGCTGCTCCTGAAATCTGTTTCCAGTTAGGAAGTCTCCTTTTTTCGCCCAATGATGGAACTGCTGAGGCAAAAAAATGCATCACAGAGGTCAATTAAAATTCCTGTAAGGCTATTTTTCATTGTCCTGTGTGTGTGTGTGTGTGTGTGTGTGTGTGTGTGTGTGTTCACATCCATGTAAAAGTTGTGCATATGGCTTCAGGGTTGGATTTACCAGCCATTGTTATTCTGCAAGCAGTTGTTGAATAAATTTAACATCCATATGTGTGTGACTGACCTCTTCCAGCCCAAGTTTTGGGTTTATGGAGTTATGAGTCCAACTGCGACACTTAAGTCATAGTAAAAGAAAGAAAAAAAAAACCTTGATTATTCGTACACTGCTAAAGGAAAGGTCATCTATCTTTCAAATGTCTAATGGCGAGTGAAAGGGGAAGGAGATATTTTCCAGTAAGATTACAAAACAAAGCAGCATGAAACAACGCTCTCACAAATGTTGCAACATTTCAAAATAAAATGTTTGTATATAGATCAAATATCACTGCTGAATTGATGTCATATGGACGTACTTGTAGTATCACAGTTATTTCCAACAGCACCCACAAACACACATGCAGAAACACAGAGACAATAAATAAACCAAGACCCACATGTGTGACTGACCTTACGCTGAAGGCCGTATGGAGTTTTTAGTCTGAGCTCAAAGCCAGTGCCTGCATGTTAAAGAAATTACCATGAGCTCAGTGCCATAAAATACAGGGTCATAAAACTTTATGCAATTTGTCTGACTTCAAGTCATGGTAACTCCCTGTTGTGTTTTGCCTGTTGTGATTTTAACAGGATAGACTGTAAATGGGATACTGGCACACTGTGTTTTTCTTTTCATTGATCCCCAATGGTAAACTCAGATTTTTAGGGGCGTTTTTAAATGGAGACTTTAATGGACTTCTGCAGTTTTAGCGTTTTTACAACATGAAGGTGAAACACACTTTCACCCAGAAACTTGGCAGCGTTTTATCTTGGACCTGCACCCATTAAAGACCTGTTGCGATGTGTCTGGGTGTGCTGACATTAATCAGTGGCTGTGAAATTAACTGAAACAAAAAGCTCTTGTGTTGCTTTGTATTATGTGAAAAGAAGGAAGCAAAGCATTTAAATGTCTTTGAGAAAACAGGCAGGAGCTGTCTGACCAATTAAATGGTCATTTGCTACAGATATGTTTGGATTTGAAGAAATAGTTTAACACGTTGGGAGATTTGCTTTGTCACTTCTTGCCAAGAGCTGCAGAACAGCATCAGTACCACTCATGTCTGTTTGTTAAAGCCACAGTATGTAACCTTTTTTCTCATATATATATATTTTATTTTCACTTGAAATATGCTCCTAAACATATTTTGGTGCTGGCAGAAGCTTCTATGGCCTGGACTCATCGGACAGCCTGACCACAGTGCAGAGATATTCAGAGGTGGGTGCGCAGGGTTGTCAGTCAATATGTTAAACTTCCGGTCTATTGCTGCTCTCGCATCCGATGTTGATCGACGTTGCTATGGCTGAGTCACAGGCTATGAAGCTCCTGCTTCCTGCATTAGGTGAAACGGCGACCACAAAAAGGATGTAGGGGAAGGGCTTGGCAGAGCGCAATGCTGCAAGGAGGCTGGACGGGGCGGGAGGAGCAGAGTGGTTTCCATTCGAGTTGCTAGCTAGATATCTAGAACTTGTATAATGTAAATGTAGATATGAATGTTATACTAAGCTAAGCATTTCCCAGCTATAGCTTCATATGAGAGTGGTGCTGATCCACTCATCTAATTCTTGGAAAGCCAATTAACACATTTCATAAAATGTTAAAATTAATTTGCCACCCATCTGTGAGTTCATTCAGCCCCTTGGTTTTACCATTAAACTGATGGCAAAGGCATTATGTTTGAAATTGTTATGTTTGGCATTCATTTTGAAATGTTTCTGTTCAAGTGTGGTCACTGTTAGGGCAAGAATTTGGAGATCTGCAGGCATTTTGTTGGTTGGAGATTTATCAAGGGAGACTGGAACGGTCAAGAAGCACACAGACCTTTGAGACAGCGCTGAGGGCTTAAATGTCCCAGGAGATCATTTTTATCATTAAATTTTATAGTTAGTTTTGGACCTTCAGTAGTTCTTCAACCATAGACCTCAACAGGACCGTGGGGAGGGTTCACACACATGCATGCAGAAAATGTAATGGATATTAATGGACATGGAAAATGGTCTGCTGCTGCTGAAGGTTTTTAGTTTTGTCAGCTGCTCTGTTCTGAAAGGCATCTCAGTTACTGAGCTGAGAACTGTGGGGGAAAAAGGAGGGAACAGAAGACTGTGCAGAAACAGTGTGTGTGTGCAGCTCAGGAGAAAGCGAGTTAGGCTGAGTACAGCTAAGAAGCTTCTGGTAAAACCATCACGTCTGTCCTGTTGTAGTGGGACATGCTGGGCTTCTTCGACCTCACTCTACACGACTCTGAGCTGTTGTATGGGCTTTTATTTCAGTGTTTGGAATGTGGCTCACCAGAGCCAAGTAAAACAATTATCTTTCTTTGTAGGCTGATGTGGAGTAAAAATGTTTAGCTGTGCTCGCCGCTCAGTTTCAGACACTGATGTGTATTTATTTTTGAGATAGCATGATTGGAATCAGGGGTGGGAACGCTCCCGGAGTGATGTTGTTGCAGTTGGGCCATGATAACGTGAAACTGTGACCTTTTAAGCTACTCCAAGGGAATTTTTTACATTAACAACGGATCAAATGACTGCATGTAATGTGAAAGGTGCTGCTCTTGATAAAGAAGCAGAAAATTATCACCCGGCTCTACAGTTAACCTTGGCTCTACAGAGCTTTTTAGTGCCTTTCAGCACGTTGTTTTGGTCTTATCAAAGCAGGTTTAAGAAAGTTAAAGAACATAAAAACGGTCTTGATTGGAGTAAATGTTAAGGCCTGTTTATGAGGGCAGCTTCTTACTCACAGGGATTGGTGATGCAGTGCATTCTGGTCCTTAGAGGGTTTTGTCAGTTCAGACATTGATGTATCTCTGTTCCTCGTCTGCGATGGATTTCTTTCTGTGGGATCGAGGCAGAGTTCTGAGTTTAGGAAAAAGCTCTTGCTGATTCTCTCTGAAAGACACAAAACTGTGAAACTTACTCCAGACAAGTGCATATTTTTGCCCTTTCAAATAAATATTGAGGTGCAAAATGTAGCTAATGTCTTAGAGCTGAAACAGTCATTATCAATTAGTCAAAAAAAAAAATCGCTATTTTCTGACATTTCATAGAACAGACAATTAATTCATTGGGAAAATAACTGACAGAATAATTGATAATGAAAGTAATCATTAGTTGTAGTCATAATTTCATTTTTACTTAACTTTTTAGCTTATGTTTTGGGCGTATATTCCCTTTAAATATTATCCCTTAAAGTAGCTGAATGTCTGAACACAATCCATTGCTCAGTTACAGCCAAGAAACCTTTAGACTTCCACTATTTCATTTTTTTCACAACCATCACAACAGCATGTTGACAGCATTTAAACAATGGGTGACCCTTTACACTGACGGGGTGAATCCATTTAAAAGCCATTATTCCTTATGTATGCCAAACATTACATCTACGTTACTAGTACCATGGGAGGAACTGTGGATAAAGAGGAACAGACAAGTTGAAGGCTATGCAGGATTAAGACGAGTATAAGACGAATATTTTGTACATTCACTGTTCCAACCTGAATCTGATTTTAAGTCACCAGGAAGTCCCCTATTAAGAGATATTTTCTACTGGCTGCCATACCAAGTCAATGATTAAAAAGTCAGACATTTTTCAAAGGCAAGTCTGCACTGAGGTCACACCTGCAGCACACTGAACGTAACGTAAGTTCAGCCAGGGTTTATGTCAATGTGGATGTGTAGGCATTCACTGATGATGCAGTAAACTTATACATTACAGTACATTAAAGAATTCCCTCTGTGTGTGTGTGTGTGTGTGTGTGTGTGTGTGTGTGTGTGTGTGTGACTGGACTGTGCCAGCTTCACAGTGCTGATGGGGAGACTTCCTGTTTCTCGGTTTTCCACTACATTCTTCAGCGATAAGCTCATGCCAACACACGCACACACACACACGGACATGCATCGGCGGTTTTTTACATGCACTCTAGAATAATACGCACTATTTCATTTTGTCCAGTCATGTTTGTCCCTGGTTGATTTCTCCCCTCCCTCCCTCTCTCTCTCTCTCTCTCTCCCTCTGTCTTCGTCTCTTTCTCGTCCCTCCATGTGTTTTAAACGTGTGCATGATTTGCTTCTTGTACACAGGACATGATGTCACCTCTCTGTGGTGTAGGTTTGTCACTCTTACTGTCAGGTGGCTGAAACTTTAACAAAGGTGGGGAAGGATAAACAAACACAGGGAGAGAGAAAAGGAAAGAGAAAATAGCAGGAGATGAAGGGATTCAGGAGAAATTTCAAGCTTAATCGCTGATAGTTTTGAAATCTTTTAAATTGGGTGGCTGCAGACTTTATGGAGACTTAATCCAACTTAAAGCATAAGGCTGGTGATGCTTTCCTTATTATCTCTGACTAACATGAACCAAGCAACAAGTCTTTACCATAAGATGTAATGTTCACCCTGTGGGACGCAGGTTTTTGCCTCCAGATGGTGGGTCGAGTCCCTATAATGTGACTTCATGAAAAGGTTTACGTGCCCACAGTGTGATTAACTATAATTAAAGTACACACACACACAGTTTTCCTTGGCTTCTGCGCTGCCCTAAAGCCTGCCTCCAGCTTCGACTGCATGACGCAGCTTACTTCCACACTGACACGTTTCCATGGTGATCAAACATAATAGTTTTGTATTGACAGTTTGGAGAGAAGAAAATTATGTGTAGGTGCTTTTGCGCCGTGACAAATCAATAATATTAACTGCACGAAAACAAAGTAAAGACGTGCAGCAACACTGTCCTCGGAGCTCTCTGACGTCAGTGAAACCTGATTTATTGTCCTCCAACCTGTGTGGATACTGGCTCGCTTCCTGTCAGCCATTGTTCAGATCCCATCAGATAACATTTTCACAATGCTGTTAGCCAGGCATCATTACTGCCTGCACTGGCTGGCTGGACTTGATGTCTTCCAGTGGAGATGGATGAGTAACCTCACACAGTGAACCAATAAACCAGCTGCAGGTTTTTCATTAATAAGTAACAAAATAGCAGGTCACTGAAGGGAAGATATATGCCCACTCCACATGACGCCTGCCTCAGTTTGCTGCGTTACTGTCTGCTGGGGAGGCAAGACCACAAAAGAAGTTATTTAATCAACTCTATTAACAGTAGCACCTTTACCTCAGCCACATGTCTCTGTCAAACAGCATCTGAGTCTGGGTAACAAACTAAAATGTGAATTAAAACATTTTTATTACCATATATTGTGCTGTCAGCCACCTGTATGAATTTGTTTCCTCCCTGACCTCATAAAAAATGATTTATACATATATATTTAGTTAAAGCTATAGTCAGACGACACAGTTAAGAGCAATTTACAGATAATAAGGTCAGCTATTATCTGAAGCCTGAACCCTTATGCCCCTGGGTCTGTGCCCGGTTGGCTTGTTCAGTAATCCATCCATGATTTCGCCTTCTAAAGAATCGGAACTGGTATCAGCATTAATAACAAAAATGTCCATACCTGTTGGGCCTTAACTAATCCCGGACCCATCTCTGACATTTGCTGAGAGCTTAAGGAAAGTCATTAGAAAAGGGAGGATCAAAATCTTTGTGAACGCAGCCCAAACTCGAGCCAAAAGCAGAACTTCCTCATGAGTGTGTGCTGACATGTTGCTTCAACCACGAGGCCAACGCTATAGTTTGTGGTCTTTGTGGTTTCCCAGGGAGTGGTCCATGTACGAGTGTGAGTGGAGGTTCTGTCAAAGAGTTGTCGACGTTCCACATCTCACCACATTAGTCATACCAGGCATTCCTTCATGTGTTCACTTCATGGTGTGTGCACACACACACATGCACACACACATACACACACACTCTCAGTTCTCTCACAGCAGTTTGGGAGAATTCCTCGCGGGCAGCCAGCGTGAACTTGATGTGGGAAATAATTGAGTGAACAGACTTTATCCATCTCTTCCTCTACATTTCTCTGTGTTTGCATTGCTGTGATTTTTGCCGTCATGCTGTGTATTGTTTACCATCTGAAAACCTGACCCTGTAATCACAGCTCTGTGACCAGAGTTATGGTGATCAACATGGTGATTTCGGCTCTATGTTTAGGAAGTTTATGTGCGCTGTATTTTAGGGAGAGTGATTTTTTTGTACTCTGCGTTGTGAGAAATCAGTTACGTATGGACGCTGAGGACAAAGCTATAACTGAATTATTGAGCACAGTCCTCTGTCCAGTTTTGGAAACTTAATTAATCTCAAACAGCGCTGAGTTGGACATGGACAGTGATGGAAGAAGTATTCAGATCCTTTACTTAAGTAAAACTACCAAAACTACAATGTAAAAATAATGACTTGGACTTGGGTTGATAGACTCAAAACTTGGGACCTGATCTGGTTTTCAGAGTTAAGGTTGTGCCTGGTTATCATCTGAATAAGTACGTACATGTAGCCTGACATTATCGCAAAGTAACCAAACAGAAGCTGTATCTTTATATCATAATTAAGGCTCACAACAAATTTTCACAGGAAAATGTCTATTATTTTTTTTTAGGAACAGATCTTCACAAACTGATCTTTAAACAGACTTTCTAAATGGATTTTAGAGGTTGTAGCATGACCCACAAACATTTGATTTGGTGAATGAACTAATAATCAAGTCTGCTCACAGCACAGTGAGAAAATCAGTTTCTGCCTCTCAAATCAGCCATGAAACTTATTGTTCGTTGTTACTGGGAAGAGATAAGATGTGAGAGTGAGGATTAACATATCACAGTCTGGCATGAACACTATGCACTATGCCAACACAGGTGGACACACAAGCACAGATATGTGTAACTGGTTGCGGTGTTTTAACAGGAAACATATTTCAGTGTCAGCTTCAGAGCAAGTGATGAGAGGCATCTAATATCACAGGGGCCATTTCTCTGAAAACATGTTCTCTCTCTTCCGTCACATTAAGTTTACCAACAACGCCCCCATGTGGTGGTTTTAGTGTTCAGTGTCAGAGGAGGTGAAGAAGAGCGGCTAACCAGCAGCCTGCAGCAGCAAATATCACAGAAACCGCCTGTGTGGTGGTTATTGGTAGCCTTCAACGGTGTGAGTAAGATGTGAAGTTCAGCCGTTTATCAAGTTAAAATGCCAAATATTTGCTGGTCTCGGCTCAACAAATATCAGCTATGGAAGTGAATATGTTTGAGTTCCACCTTGGGGAAATTAAGATAGACATTTTTCACTTTTTTATTATTAGTTATTATTAGTTGCAGTCATCAAATCAGCATCAAGTTTAACTTGATTTCTACATGCTGCTTTATGCTGAGCAGGATTTTACCTTCCCTCTCCTCTTCCTCTGTTTGCTGTAGGTGCGATTCTCCCTCGGCGTGTGACGATGGCTGACAGCTCGCACTGTTTCTACTGTCGGGAAGACCTCGGGGGGAAGAGGTTTGTTCGCAGCGAGGGCAGACCGGTGTGTGTCCGCTGCCACACCAAGTTCTGCGCCAACTCCTGCGCCGAGTGCCACCGACCCATCTCTGTGGAAACGAAGGTGAGATGGGATGTTTTTCTCATTGGGTCCGTTCAGTTTGACAGTGTGACCCCTTGAATTTTCTTTCCACGTACCTGTGAAGAAAACCTCCCTCTCTCCCTCAGGAGCTCAGCCATAAGGGCCGGTACTGGCATGAGGAGTGTTTCCGTTGCGCCAAGTGTTACAAGCCTCTGGCCAAGGAGCCCTTCAGCACCAAGGACGACCGCATCATGTGTGGAAAGTGCTGCTCCAGAGAGGACGCGCCACGCTGCCACTGCTGCTATAAATCCATACTGCCTGGTGAGAAATCTTAAGAGAAAATCTTAAAAAAAAAACCCTACAAAGTCATTCAGATATTTGTACATGATAACTGTATCTACAATCATGGCATCAAAGCACTATTAAAAAAAGGTTTTTGTAGTCAGTTCTGTTGTTTATATTTATCATACTGCAGATTGTAGTCACTCCTCACTTGTTTCTTTGATGTAGCATCAACTCTTTTCACGTCTCCTGCAGGCACAGAGAGTGTGGAGTACAAAGGCAACTCGTGGCACGATGAATGTTTCACCTGTACCGACTGCAAACGACCAATAGGGTCGCAGAGTTTCCTCTCCAAAGGAAACGACATTTACTGCAGCCCTTGCTATGACAAGAAGTTTGCCAAACACTGTGTCAGCTGCAAAAAGGTAATTTTTTTTTCTTCTAACAGGGAACAGACCAGCCCTTCTCCATCATTATTCCTAAAAGCAAATTTTATTTATAATGTACAGGTTATTTTTGCGTTCCTTTCCCCAGATATATTTCTTTATATTATATATTTTATTTTAATTTTTTTATTTTAATGGATATGATTTTTGAGAGACTAGAATAGTATGGTAAAGGGAAGTTTAAAATTAAGAGGGTGGTAGCAGGGTTATAATTTAGCTAACAGTTCTTTTAAGATAAGCATACTTCTGTGTTGCCTTGAAAAATGTACTGGTAAAAAAGGCAGATTTTTGATATAAACATTAGGGTAATATTCGTGTTCGTACACTTAGCTCTTCTCTGTCTCCAGCCTATAACCTCTGGAGGAGTGAACTACCAGGACCAGCCATGGCACAGCCACTGTTTTGTGTGCAGCACCTGCTCAAAGCCTCTGGCTGGGACGAGTTTCACCAACCACCAGGACCAGGTCTTCTGTGTCGAATGCTACAAGAGCTGTGTGGCTAAGAAGTGCAGTGGCTGCCAAAACCCCATCACAGGTAGAACTTAAAATTCAAAGCTTCGTAAAATTAAAATGAAAACTTCTTATCTGTCTCTCAGGAACATCTGAATAAATGTCTTCAAGACCAGGTTTAACCTCAATGTTAAAAGTTTCTGAGACAGCAGTAGCTGAGTCTCTAACTCCACTCTCCTTGCAGGTTTTGGTAAAGGAGTGAACGTTGTGAACTACGAGGGCGGCTCCTGGCATGAATACTGCTTCAACTGTAAGAGATGCTCCCTCAGTCTGTCCAACAAGCCTTTTGTAACCAAGGGAAGAGACATCCTCTGCACCGACTGTGGCAACAAGTAGAGACGCAGAGCCCGCTCATTGTATCACAGCAGTTCATGCAGTGCTTTTATTTTTGCATTGGGGCAGAGTCTTCACTTTGTTATTACGTTGCAAATTTGGGAGATCACTCATTAAGTGATAGGAACATTGAGACCAAAATATAATTTGTGTTCAGTGTTGATTGTCTGCTCTGATGCTGCATGCTAACGCTGCAACATGCACCACGCTGCGTGATAAAAGTGACTCGCTTTGTCCTGACCATTTGCAATGAGAAGCTTGAAAGATAAATAGTATGTAGCTAAATCTGGCAGATTCCTGTTGTATTCTAGACTTGGATCGCACAAAATATTATAGGAAAATAAATGCTAAAAGTAAATCTATGCTGAGGCGCTGATGCTACATATGAATCTACAGGTCAGATTATTAATGAGCCGATGGTTGTGAGCAGCGTACGCTCAAGTGTTACGCAGAGCGTCCGCTGCAGAACGTCAGAGGTTCATTTGTGTGTTTTAAAAGTCAGAAATCAATGCTTTCATGTTGCTGTTAGATGAGACATGCATTTAAAATGAATACATAAATTGGGATCCTTATAACTCAATTTGTCATCGTCTTTTAGCACAAAAATGCATGTAATACTTGTTAGTGACTTTAATGTTGTTTTTCTGTGTTTTAAAGGTGATATTTTCCTGTGACCAAAAAAAAGTTTTTTTTTTTAATAATCAAAATTCTTTCTTTTATTCTTTTTTATTCTAACTTCTAATTCCCAAAAGGATTACTATGCTTATTTTTTTTTTTTTAGCAAATCAACTTTTATGCACTTTTCTAAACCATTTTGAGATTCAAAGTAAATATGTTTGGAATATATGCTGCAGCTTGCCTTGATGTGTTGCTAAAATGAAATAAATGTTCTATAAAACTGAGCATTACGTTGTCTGTATTGATTTTATATGCATTTTAAGGGTCTGTGTTGTACAGCAAACAGTGAAACATTTGCACATGATTTGCTGCTATTACCATTTCACATGCAGATAAAGGCATTTTGTATGAATCAGTTCCTTATGGAACTGGGAACTGTTCACTGTATTTTAACGTATAAAAGGAACAGGCTTTTTGTGGAACCTGTAGACAGAAAGTCATTCAGGTTTTATGTACATTTTGAAAAGATAGATGGCCTTTCTTTATGTTCCTGGCTAGTTATATTACTCACAGAGACATGTACCATCCTGCTGAAGGCCAGATTTTTATATGAGCTTTGAAGAGTGATTTAGATTTACATGCACAGGCACAGTGTTTACACAAAGCAGAGTATGTCTGGCATAAGTAATTACCTTAGGCCTTTGTGTGGGAGTCAGTTTTTTAAAACTTGATTGATAATTTGATTGACTGGTAAGATGATATTCAATATGTACATACCCATTTTCTCCCCCTCTCTCCGTCTTGCCAGTGTCCGTCTCTCACATGCACGCAGCCGAAAACACGTAATTACACAAGTGCACCAATCACAGCTGTAACACACTGGACTCCAGTGTGTAGTCCACACACAGTTATACTGTCTTTGTTTGCAGAGACAGGTTGGTGGTTCATCCTGTGCTCTGTCTCAGAGTTTACTGGCTGAAACCAGTATTGTACTTTGAAGTCCTCTGCAGGATTAAGTATTCTGGACCAGGATTTACCTTTACAGTTCTACTTTGCATTTAGGATTATTTTATTTATGCAGGTAAGTACTTCTTCAGTTCTTTCAAGGCTTGAACTTTGATTAAACTTCCTACTTTCACTTCAAAATAAATGTTCAGGCTTTTAAAACTCTAAAAATAATTGAATGGAGGGAGATTTAATACATTTGCACAGTTTCTTTTTTGCATATTTTAAATCTAGAATTTATTCAGTTACGGCACAGACACTGAAAAGATAGTAAACGTTTGTTTTTCACATTTCAGGATGATTTTCTCTCAAAAATTCCTGAATGTATTTGTCTGTCTGTCTCTGCTGAGCAGCTCTGCCTCCACTGTTGAGCGAGGTACGTCCAAAATTTTAAATGGCTTTAGTTTGATACTTTGAGTCACTGTGAGTGGAGGAGGGGGTCAGAGTGAATCTCATCATAATTCAACAACTGAAAATGACTGACACTGGCAGAGATTAGGTTTCAGAGGTAAACGTCAATTTCTCATTCTAAACTAAGTTTTGATTATTTTACAGATTTTAGATCCTACGTGGCTGAGCCCACAGTTCTGTGAGAAAGTCATTGTCTAAAACAAACACAGTTTACGGTAGTTAAACACTATGTGGCATTTGTATTACATAAATGATCTGTCTAAACTATAGATGAAATCCGATTTATTACTGTAAAAATTTCTCCATTTTTATATTAATGTAAACAAAACAAAAAAAGCAGTTTCAGAGAGATACAACTATCTATCTAACTATCTAGCCCCCAATCTCTTGTCTCAGCTGCTCTACAGATCTACTCCTATGCTGCATGTCACTGATTTACTGTACATTGTACACAGTCCGTCAGCTCAGTCTGTGGGGGAAGGTGGCTGACTTCAGCTTCGGGGGCAGCTACTGGAGATTAAAGCCTCACGTCTCTATCCCCGCCCTGCAAGACTTCACTGTTTGCCTCAGTCTGAAGTTTGAGGTATTGATAGCTAAGCATCTAAGACAAACTTAATGGGACTGCAAGCTGCAAGTCTTTATGGATCACATTTTGTATAATATTCCATCAACCATATCTAGGTCCAGACCATCTCACCATGGACCGCCTTCATGTACCGTCATCCTGATGCTCAGTATGCTGAGCTGGGCTTGGGCTGGAACTGGGGTCGTCTAGTGGTCTGGCTGTTTGGGACGGAGTGGACAGTCCCTCACGTCAACCTTCGCCTGTCACAGTGGCACTCGCTCTGCCTGACGTGGTCACACACAAAAGACAAACCTGCCCTATACGTCAATGGGAACCAGGTGGACATGATGGCAGGTGGGTTTTATTTTGCATTTCCACATCTCATCGTCTGTTCTTATTGTGTTATTTTTACTTCTGCTGTCTCAAGTTACCTGGGGATGAAACGTTCTTGTCCCCAAGGGCAAACTGCATTAAAAACCATATATGTAAATATACAGTGGCTTCAGAAAGTGTTCAGACCCCTTCACTTTATGGACTTCATTATGTTGTGAATTTATTTTTAAATGGATAAAACTGCTTTTTTTTAACCTACACTCAATAATCCATAATGACAACAAGGTGAGTTGGGAGACAGACAGCTGTTTGACTGAGTTACATTTTCAGTGTTAAAATGTGTTGACGTTTCAATGCCAATCACTGGAAGATCTTTAGTTTCTACGATTAGTTTATAACTTTAGTGTGTATTTGATCCCTCTGTTGATCACACTACCTACTTTTCTTCTCTTGTAGATCACACTTCTCCAACCTTTCCCTCCCTGCGCCGCAAACTAGCTCCCAATGGAACGCTTACACTGGGTGCGGCACACCTCCTGAATGGCGGGAACATCCAGATTATTCCATTCACTGATCTATCGGGCAAATTATCTCTGTTTCGACTGTGGGGACGAGAGCGCCGCGAGCAGGAAGTCACTCCACTGGTCTGTACAGAGGGCGACCTGGTGAAGTGGGAAAGGGACTACTGGGACACTTATTTGGACACTCTGCGCCCTGATTCCAGCCTGCAGTGTGGTGAGACAATGCAAAATTTCCTTTAAATTAACCAGAAAATGCTTTCTCTGATTATCTCTACTGGAGATAAAAGTTTTACTTAAGCTACATTTACAGCAGCAGCTGCAAGTTCTACAAATATTGGCAATATTCTCTCCCTTCTCTGCCTCCTACAGTATTTATACAACAGTCAGAGGCTGATTCCCTTTTATGCAGTAAATGGTCTGTCAGTTTCATCAAGAGTTTTACAGCTGTTACCTACCTTTCTAATGAACTCACAGTGGCTGCTTTTTTATGTCCCCAGTCCTCAGATTAAATATTGACCAACCATCTTTTTGTTAGATAGGTAAATATAGAATCCATTCTCCGATCAATAACATTAAGATCAGAAGCACTGGTCACACAGCTGTCAGAGGTTGTTATTTTGTCTCTGCAAGGATGGAACAGAATTTTCACCTTAAAACTAATGGTAACTTTTCAGCCTTAAATAAACCTAAACCTCCTGGTTTGATTGAAAACCGTATTTATAACACAGGGTCAAAACTTCCATTGCTTTGAACATTTTTTTTTTTTAGAAAAATATTTTTTATAAGAATAACTGATCATGTTTTTAGGCTAGGCAAAAGCAAATATCCTGTCTGAGTCACACGAAACTTGCAGTAGTTGATATGAATCCTTAAGTTTTGCTTTTCCAGCAAAGCGCCAGCTTTGGTTTTCATAAAAAAACAAAACAAAACATTCCTAACTCCATGTCTTTTGTATATTATAATGCGTTTGTTTATGATGAAAGATCATTTAAATAAAATGGAGACAAAACTGGCTTGGCAAAACTTTTAACAGTTGTACTAAAAATACTGAACTGTACTGCATTTTGATTTACTTTTTTACACTTAGACATACTTTCTCATAGTTTCTCATATTCCCTGTTCGGCAGAATGGTCCTCTTACGAAGTGACACTGATTATTTGCATCATCTGTTCCGATGGGATCAACACCGAGCTCTACACGGCCAGAGACATCGCACACCGCTGGGTAAAAGAAAATATTGATAAATGCATATATTATCAATTAAATTGTAAAAACTCACAAATGTTCTGTATTTTACTCTTTGAATATGGAAACTATGTATTCAGTTTGGGCAGTTGTAACGCTGCTATCTGCTGTTTGTTGCTCCTGCAGCTCGAAAAGGTGCTGCCGTCCAGCATCTACGTACACAGAGTGTCTGTGTTTGAACTAACCAGGTACGAGAAGCTTTACAACACTGACTCACGTGACTCAGGAGAATTTGTAATAAAATACCAATGAATGTCACTTTGAGTCACATCAGTTAAACTGTATTTTACAGTATATGACAGAGAACCAATGGGCCCATAAGCACACTGAGTTTCTCTGATCTCTTTCACAGATCCAGTGCAGAAGGCAGCCTCATAAGAACATCACATGAAGACAGGCTGGTAAGCAAGCACATCACAGCCGGCCTGGTAAATGAACCAGGTCGATACATATCAGCTGATATTAGCGTATTGCAGACATAGCTGTATCAGTGCCAGTGAAACTGCAGTGCAGATGAGTTGAAAAAGTCAATTTTTCATCATGAAAGTAAAAAAAAAAAAAAAAGCACTGGTAAATAATGTGTCTTTTACTCTACAGGTGCGGAGGGCTCACTCTAATATTAACAGGTAACATGGTTCACTTAACACAGTCAACTATAGGATGCAAGATCAGTTTCTAGATCAAAAGATACACTCTTATTATAAAATGTATCTAAAGTTAAACGTATAATCATAATCATGTTGTATTTTTGTAGTTTATACACACCAAGGTTTCATCAGTACTTCACATCATTAGTTCTGAGAATGAAAAACCAGTCTGGTTGAACTGCTCACAACTCATGTCAACAATAAGGACATGACAAACAAGACTTGTCTGCACTTTAAGAGGCCACAAACCAAAATGCCTGGAAACCACTGCTGCAGAGGACAATAAAACCACTACGTGCAAACAAAAAAAACCAAACAAACCTATAACTCTCTATTTCTCCTCTAGGTTTCGCTGTCTGGTTCATATAAGTGTTATTCCCAGCTTGGATGTGGCAGCTGTGCAAAATAACACAAACATGTACCTTAGGACCCCCTACCATGACCCCAGTGTTCTGCTAGAGCTGCAGGCCGATGTAGACAGCATACACACCACACCTGTTGGTAGGAAATAGTTCTCACTATGCATGTGTGTGCAGAAAAAACTAGTTGACCATTCTGGTTGACGATAACCCTTTCTGTCTCCAGAGAGCTTCTCCACTGCCACCACCAGTCTCCCTGATGTGGTGACAGAATCTTCTCCAGTCACCATCACCTCATTTACAACCACATCCCCTTCAACTTTCTCCCCTACCACCACATTTAAAACCACCACAGGTACTTCTACCACTGCAACCACAGCCACCAGCACCACCACAGGTACTTCTACCACTGCAACCACAGCCACCAGCACCACCACAGGTACTTCTACCACTGCAACCACAGCCACCAGCACCACCACAGGTACTTCTACCACTGCA
>JBBMJY010000004.1:15196358-15217349 GCA_037833715.1 Toxotes lorentzi | reverse complement strand
GCAACCACAGCCACCAGCACCACCACAGGTACTTCTACTACTGCAACCACAGCCACCAGCACCACCACAGGTACTTCTACCACCGCAACCACAGCCACCAGCACCACCACAGGTACTTCTACTACTGCAACCACAGCCACCAGCACCACCACAGGTACTTCTACAACTGCTGCCACCACCACAAGAAGCCCTACAAATATCTCTGGTCAGTCTGATTACTTACAGTCATAGAAATGTTTTGTAATGATAATCATTAAGTTTCTTTAAGTACCAGATTACTTGTTTTGTCTCAACCTTCTCTCCAGAGCTGTACTTTGAGGTGAAGGTGAACGTGTCCATAACAGGAGACGGTGACCCGGAACAGATTGTTTCCACCTGGGTAAGTCTCACAGAAAAGAGAGATTTGGCTTTACCCATCTGTAAAGTGACAAAAATGGTAAATTTAAACATATAATACATGTTACTCTATAGAAAAAGTTGTTAAGTCCACTGATTCCAAATCTCCTTGCACATAATCATAACCATAAATAAGCACGATAATGCTGTAGTCAGTCAATATTTTAGTGTCACAAAAAATTGATTGTTCGTGTCCATGTGCATTAATCAGTACATTAAATCTGGTGCCTATTTCATGAACAGCTGTGAGACTGGGTTGGAAATATTTAGCTCAAAGTAATGAAAAAACAACAGTTACCTGGGCTTTATGAAAAACAGTTAAAATAGTTGGTTGAAAGAGAAAAAAGCTGAAACAATTCATAAATACAGCTGAAATAGTTAAGCTATGGATAAATAAACATCCTAACACCCCCAAACCCGCTTTTATTTAATTAGAACATTGAGTTTATAACTAATCCATATTTGGAACATGGAACATGAAGTGTGGTGCTGAGAAAGGAATACCTGAGCTCGTCTGACAGTCTTGAGCATGTGTCAGACAGATGGGCTGGGAACCACGGTACTAGTCTTTTAAATCCTCAGAACTCATCACACTGAGATTTCTCTGACTCCTCACAGCTCAACTCTAGTCTGCCTGACGACAGGATGATAGTGCTCGACCTCCAGCTGCTCCCCAAAGCTCAAAGGTGCAGCAGCAGCCACACCATCAGTTCATGCATCTATTTTAAATATCGTACAATCTGACTAACATGGAAAAACTTTGACTGAGTTTTTGATTTCGCTTTCAGATCTCGTTCCCTGCAGTCAGACCTCAGTGCCTCTGAGGGAGTAAGTAAACATGAAAAGGCTTCAGGTTCAACATGTCACAAATTAAACTCACATCTTTTACAGCTACAATTTTGAGATTATTACCAGCACTTGTAAAACCTGTGAGATTTAAGATTTGACAGATTGTGGGTTTTTCAAATTAATACCCATATTAAACATCTTTAAATCTTACCATTTTCATGCCTCTGGGTTAAAACTATTCAATTTCTGCTGTAGAATTTTAACATTTTACAGTTTCACATTTGGTTATACTGAAGCTGAAAAAAATTTTGTGGATGGCACTGACTAAAACTGGTTTAATACCTGGTTTCTCTTGAACTAACTGTGTCAGTATTTTCATTCTGTTTTTCTTCCCAGGTGTTTGTATACAGAGTCTCAAGGTATGGATCATGCAGCTCTACACGATTTCACTTAGTTCAAGAACCAGTTACAGTAAACAGATTGAAACTGGAAGATACTCTATAAGGCAATAATAAAACGGTGCCAGTATAAGGGCCTGCTCAACAGGCATCTTTACTTTTACAAAATGAATTCTAATTTTAGATTCTAATTTCATACGTGAAATACAGATATTCTGGAAGAATTCTGGTTGTATTTCAAAAACACCTGTATGTAAAACCATTATATTAAGAGTCATGTTATCTCTGCTACTGTCTGCAGAGAGAGCTGTGTTTTCCAGGTTCAGGTTATGATGCCGCTGTCAGACACACAAGAAATGGAAGAGCAGATACGGCACCTACTGCTGATGCCTTACAACGACGGCGCCATCACTATAACAACCGAGGACATCACGATAAGCCGCATATGTGAGTGAGGTTCAGGTTTGGTGAAAAATTACATTTAAAGTTTTGGGTTTTTTTGTAATTAAATTAAGTTACTTTTAAGTTACTGATTTCAAAATCTATAGAAAAAAGACTTAAAAAGACTTTGTCTGTGTTGCTGTCTCACTGCCTTAGGGATATTAAAGTGCAATGCAGAAACCCAGCAGACGACGAAGGGCCTGTTTGAGTGGCCCGCCACTCCAGCGGGAAAAAATGCAACTCGGCCGTGCCCAAAAAATCCTCGCCGCTATGCCACCCGACACTGGTGAGACCTCACTTCATTAATCAGTTTTTACTAACAGCTTAATCATTATTCAGACTAACACAGATAATTATATGTTCACAGTTTTGTCCACAACTAATACTTGTAATACACCTGATTGGATGCCTTTGCAATATGTGAAAAAAGCCAAATAAAAGTGTTGGTATAAATGAAGAAAACTCCCAGTTGTGAAAACACTGGTCTGGTGTTGTAATAATAAATTTATAATCAATATGAAATGTTCTTTGGATGGGTAGTTTTGAACCTGTTGAGACTTATCTTTCTCAACAAAATGTGGCTACGAGCCTGAAAGACGACAGGTGTAATGGTTGTGCATTCAGAGGCAGCCTGGGCCACATTACTCTGTGGGGTCAGCTCCAGGTTAAATTGTATTTCGGCCCAGATTTACACTAGAGTCCACATTATGAGTATGTGGCCTCTACGGTATGTTAACACTTGCCTGTTGATCGTATTCTCTAGTTGACATGTACTGTTATTATCACTGAACTCATGACCTGCAAATAATTAATCACGCAGCCATGTTGAGAAAAGAGTACACATATTTAGCTGGGCGAGTCTGTCAACACGAATTTTACACATGAATAAACGCGGGCCCATTTAATTTCTGATTACATCCGTTGGCATATATTTACATGGTCGTCTCACTGCGTTCAGGACTATTTCTGTGTGTTGACTCAAAGTGACAATAATTACTGATGGCTGCTCGTGAGCTGTGTGAGGCTGTGCTGTAAAAGCATTAATCTGGAGGTCGGTGTCATTAACGAGCAGAGTTAACGGATAGGTGATTCCCGGATCAAACGTCTCACAGCTGTTTAAGGTTTTATACGCTGTCCATAATTTTCATAAATGAGCTTCTGCCAAAGTCAAACTTGGATAAGCATAGATAGCATAAACTTGACATAAAAGTAGAAATGACAAAAGAAGTAGCTATTAAAAAAAGGCAGTCAGGAATAAAAGATACCTAGCTTATAAATTCAATAAAATGTTTTTTTTTTTTCTTCTCTCCTCCTGTTTGAATAACAGTAAGCTGTGTCTCAGCACCCACTGGATGGCCCCGGACTTGGAAGACTGCCCTCTAGTGGTGGAGACCATCCCTGACCTGGACCACATCGAAGTCACTGCAGGTCTGTTAAACACTTTTCACTTCAGTTGTTTGTCTCATCTTGTAATTGTCAATTTATAGATCGCTGCATGATTTGGTCCCATATTAAGTTAACTGCTGACAAGTCATTTTATTGGCCACCCTGACAATGCTGCCCAGTTCATTCTTGTTTCACACATTTAAAATCCCCATACCAACAAACCAGATGAAGATCAGCACTGATTCTAAGCTATATCTGTAATAAAACACTGCCGGGTTTATTATTTCACAAGTTGTAACGTTTATCTCCAGACAATGCACTGGACGTGGTGGAGACGATTGAGGGTTTACTGAGCAACCACTCAACACTCAGCTACGACGAGCTGCTCACAATCCTCAACAAGCTGGAGGACGTTGTTAACCTCAGTGTGGTCACACCAAACCTGGGCCAAGCTCTAATCAACACCATCTCCAACATACTGGAGTCTGACAGCAACCTGCTGCCTTTTACTAACACGTGAGCACAGAAAACAGAATCAAAAATCCAACCGGAGAAAACTGTTTAACTTTTCCTATTTGACAACTGTTTACTAACCCCTGCTACAGGATCCTGAATATCACAGAGGCAGTGGGAGACAGGATGGTGGGCTATGAGGGCTCCTCCACCCTGGTTGCTCCGGCCATTGCTATCTCAGTGGTGGATGTGGTTCCTGGACAGTTTGGCAGTTTGACATTCGGGGTGTCATCTGATCGCACTGGCACAAAGCCTGAGGTTGGTAAATTAACAACAGCTGACTAATGTCATCAGTCTGTCAGCGTCCACAAAAAAAAACAAGTGGATCAAGAAATGTATTTTATGTGAATAAAATAAAATGTGCTATCTATTATATAGGCTACGTGTTAGACAAATTAATCCTCTGGAGGTGTTAATCAACATTAAATTCACACACGAAACAGCCTTTTCTAGCAAATTTGCTAATTAAATTGCCACGGTGTTAGACAAAAATGCCATTTAATCGGTAACTAACTTCTCTCAAATCTGCAAATCTGCTATATAGTGCACAGCACGTTTTTAAGATTCATATTCTTGTCCCACACTGAATCTAAAAATCACTTTGACTGCTGATAGCAAAATGCTGAGTCTGAGTTTAAAAGAAAGTTAAGAAGGTTCTCTTCTTCTTGTAGATTTTTATCAACAGGTATCCCTTAAACGGCACAGTGGCTTTCATCTCCCTGCCGTCTGTCCTGCAGGACAGTTTCCCCCAAAACAGCCTGAACCAGAGCCCACCAAGAGTCCAGTTTCAGTTCTATGGCATACCGATGCTCTTTAAGGTATGATTTTTGTATGATTCCTTTCTTTAAATATCAGAGTGTTAATTTATAATCAGTTAGTACTGTTATATTTTAAGAAAAACATTTCTCAATTTTCAGAGCAGCCAAAATGGTCAGATCCTCAACACCTTTGTGGTGTCAGCCAGTGTGACCAACACCAGCTCTCCAGTCAAAGACCTTGATGAAGATGTCAAAGTCACGCTCCACCATCTTACACCCAACACAGTAGGATCAGCCGTCCTTTAAAAATATGGTTAACCACTGAGGGACATAAAGCTGTCGCAGAGTTACAGCTGCTAACACTCCTGCTAATATAATACATGAAACAGCTGGTAATGCCTTTGATTAACAAATTTCATTTTCACTTCTATTAAAGCTTTACGAGGACGTACAGTGTGTGTACTGGAACTTCAATAAAAACAGTAGGTCCTGATTTAAACCACCATCAATGCCAGAAGAACTGTGTGATACTAAATATCTGTATCATCATCTAGACGGACACGGAGGCTGGGATGACTACGGCTGCAGAAAATACAACAGCAGCTTGGACTACACAACGTGCCTGTGTGATCATCTCACACACTTTGGAGTTCTTCTGGTACAAACCTTACATATATTACGGTCTGACGTTCTCTGGAAAGAGCACTTTGGCCTCAGAGGGACTGCAGCACATTTAAAAGTTCATGATGCAGTAGTAAAAGCCAGGCGATTCCACAGATTTCACCAGCAGAGGGCATTCAAAGCACAGCAAATAAAAAAGAATTCCTGCCAAGTTGCACACAGATTCATTGTTTCTGTATACACCAAGTAATTACTGAGGGATATGCTTCCTGTTCCCTGGAGTTTTTACAGATATGAAGGATCTTGACCCTTAAATGGTATTACGACTCTCTGACATATTATTTTGACAAATTTTAACTAAACATATCCTGAAAATGCAAAAATATCACAGCTATAAATCTTACACTACTGAAATGGATACTTAAAAACACAGTGAGGCGATTTCCTAGATTTTTGTTGCGGTCAAAAATAAACTCTATGAAACACCAAATCTAACGTCTTAGTCTCTCTCTCAGTACTTTCTCACTTCCATAACGTCTGTGGCTCTCATCCCCCAGGCCATTAGCTCCTACTGAGAATGTGAATCTTTAAAAATGGATCACAAATAGAGATTTTTATCTTTTAAAAACAGCTAAATAAATTCTAAAAGAGCTGGAGAGTAGCAGTGTAGGTTTTAGCAAAATGGTCAACAGTCAAAAATCAAAGAAAAGCTGCAAATCCTCTCATCTGAGAGCCTGGGGCCAGAGAATCTTTAGCCTTTGCTTGACAATGATAGGAATAATTTATCAATTATCAAAGTAGTTGCCAATTAATTGACTCATCGTTTCAGCGTCATACTATTTGAACATGTTGGGAACAGGAACCACATTGTGACTATGGGGAGGATGGTTTGCTCCTCCCTCTCAGTATCTTTTTAATGCAGCCTAAATAAGCAAAGGCATTATTTTTAAAGTCAAAATGTGGTAAAAAGAGCCTACATCCAGTGAACATCTCTCATTACCTGGTTTGTAGAAGGAAAGTTCTACCTGTAGCCAGCTGCAGTTATTTCTTATACATTTCGCAGTAACTAATGCATTTTTTGTGCGCTGGTCAATTTTTACGACAGCAGATGAGGGACTGGCTCAAAGTAAACGACACTGCACATGTTCATGGTAATAAAAGAACATGTCACCCACTGCAATAGTGCAGTGTCTTTAATAGTTTTTGGACAACAAAGGAGCTATTAGTATTAATATCATATATCAGGGATATACATACATGGGATTTAATGACAGTTTCACTGAGAGAAGAGAAAGATGCAGGTCTTCATACTAGTTTGTACTCAGGGACAGGATCAGGTACTTTGATTACTGTACATGACTTATAAAGTGTGTTGTTGTCGTACAGTTATTGGTGCCACTCTGGCATATAAACACACATGCACTCATCTTAACATCATCTGTGTGTGTCTGTGTCTAGGATGTCTCTAGGACTCAGGTGGACCCAGCTAATGAGCAGATCCTGACCATTATCACCTATGTAGGTTGTGGAGTCTCGTCACTGTTCCTGGGAATCACTGTCCTCACTTACACAGCTTTCGAGTAAGACTCCAACCAGCAAGTTGTTATTTTAAGTTTTCTACTTGCCATACACTGACTGTGTTTACATCCTGTAGCATGTAAGTAGCTCTTAAATGTCATGTCAGCACTAATGCAGATAAACTTAAACACTGTTTTTGTGTCCAACCGTTCCCTGCCCATACCAAGCAATCTGTCTAATTTCTTTCTATAAGAACAATGGATATGTGTTACACCACCGCTCTTGCAAATATTTCAAATTCAATGGAAAATTTTTGTCAGACATATGACTACATTTTCCTTAAACCCCACTGTTTCTTATTGCAAAATCTGCAGGTCCACTCAGCTTTATGGAGCCTCACAGTGAGTTTCAGCTCATCGTTCACTGCCCATCCCTGTTTTGGTTCACGCTCTCTGCTCTGATAGCGCCACTTTTCTTTGAAAAAGTCCAAAAATCCACTTTACACTATGCTCAGCACCAAACGGCAGACAAACAAAGTTAGAGACTGGCAGATGCACAAGTAAATCTGGACAATCCATCCATATCTGAAGCCTATAAGAGACTTTGAGGAGGACATAAATGGAAGTAGGAAAAAAAACAGTTTCAGTGTTGTGCTCATTTCTTGTTTCCAGAGGCCCAAAAAAAGATCAATTATTGCAGGTTTAATGAAGCAGTACACATCACACTTTAATTAAAATGTTGTGGCTAATAAATAAAAATCTCTTATTTAGGCTGCTTGCAGTTTATGTTTTCACTGTTTTACCTTTTTCCTCCCACGTTTTGTCTCTGTCTCAGAAAGCTTCGTCGAGACTACCCCTCTCAGATCCTCATCAACCTGTCCCTGGCCCTGCTGGGCTTGAACCTGATGTTCCTGGTCAACTCCTGGTTGTCCTCCTGGGGTCTGTATGCCCTTTGTGTCGCTGCAGCATCCACGTTGCACTATTTCCTCCTGGCCTCTTTCACCTGGATGGGATTAGAAGCCGTTAACATGTACTTCGCCCTCGTCAAAGTCTTCAACGTCTATGTGCCCTCATATATCCTGAAGTTCTGCGCTCTGGGATGGGGTGAGTCATGTGTTCAGCTGACTGACCCGAAGTTAGCTGCTGGCAAAACAGTGTTAAACTTAAACACTTCTAAAAGGAGAACGCTGTTATACCAAAACATTGAGACGAGGCTCATGAAAAACCTTTAAGCAGGATGATTGTGATAATTACCACTTCTGAGGCTGTGACACATGCTGTAAAAGAATTTAAACTCCTCCTCCAGGGCTTCCTCTGATGATCTGCATCCTGGTGCTCATCGTGAACAGGGAGGCCTACGGCAGTCACCTCTACACAGATGCTCAGTCGAGCTTAGAGTCACTAGACAACTCTGACAACTTGTGAGTTTCGGCTTCATCTTGCATTCTCTTGCAGTGTCTGTGAAACACAAGGATTTCAAACAGAAGTGAGACCGAAGATTGAGTTGCAGGTTTAATAAAACAACAATGTTTGATCTTTACCGTGCAGAATGATGTATGTGCAGAGTTGGACACTAGAAGGACTAGAAGGCTGTTTTCACATTCATCTGCTGAAGTGGGACAGTTTCTCTGTGTTTCACGATTTTGTCAATCATGCTCCAATATGCGATACTGCAGTGAAGAAGGAGGTGTAGAGAGTAATTAAAACATTTTTGTGGAAAAACCATATCAGATACAAATTACTGCCATTCAAAAGCAGTATGTTTGAAATAGATCTAGATGATGTTTTTATTTTGTTTCTTGTTATTAGGTTGTTATTATATTAGATAAACTAAATCTTGAAAATATATAAGATATTTCCACTTACATAGAAGCCACAGTTTGGTAAACATTATTTTTCATATTTTCAGCGAACACATCAAGCTAGTCTCAACTGAGCCAAGCTCAATATATTTGGGGACATATATATATATGGATTTGCCGTTTAATTGCTTTTTGCAAATGTAGCAGAAAAAAGTTCCAAGTCATCCCTATTTTTTTAGTAATTACTTTTCCCACTCAATCTTTGTTTCCTCAGCTGTTGGCTGCAGGACAATGTGACATTTTACATGTCTGTGGTCGCCTACGCCCTGCTGGTCTTTCTCGTCAACATTGTGGTAAAAAAAAAAAAAAATCCTCTAAATTCACACACATAAACTTCATACAAAAGTTCAAACTATTAAAACACCTATGTCCACATTTTAAGTTAATGTATGTCAGTAATCCAGCTTTATTAGCTATGATTTTCACACAGCTTTAAAGCCTCAATAGTTTATACGGTGCAATTTAAAATTTGATATCAGAGTAGACAGACCAGGCTTTGTGTGGCCTGGCAACTTCGATACTCTAAACCTTCTTTTGAATTTTCTTTTAGGTTTTTGTGGTGGTTTTGATTCAGATTCGTCACATGCGCGTCAACAGCCCAGCTGGAACCCGCAGTGGATTAATACATGACCTGAAGGGAGTTGCCAGTCTAACCTTGTTGCTTGGACTAACATGGACTGTTGGCTTCTTTACCTGGGGGCCAGCCAGAGTAGTTATGTTGTACCTGTTCTCCGGACTCAACACCCTGCAAGGTTGTAGTTCCTTTTTTGTACAGAGACAATTACTGACAGCTGAAAGTTGGATAATGCATGCGTAAAAATGTAAGCACAGAGAGAACAGGCTTCAAATAGATTTGTTAAGTGACATGTTTCACTGATTTAAGGGTTCAACACACCTCAAGTGTTTTCACTTCTTCTGCCTGATTAGGCTCCTGCTCAGGTCAAAGGTGAGCAGAGCTATGTTGGACATCACAGGCAGTCAGGAGACATCATGTACCAACAATAAAGATAAAAGTGTAGTTTCTTCCACCGAGGCAGGTGCAACAAAGCTAACAGGAGAGTGAGGAAGTCTATGCAGTCACATCTCTGAGAAAAACTCTAATCATCCAAAATAAATGGAATTACCTAACTGGGTGTACTATTTGGTGTGCAGAGCTTTTAAGATAATTTGTGGCATCCACCAATTTTCATGTACTTTTCTCTTGGGTACAAACAAAACTCACATGTGGTTCAGACCTGTTGTACAGCAAAAAAAAAAACAGTTACAATGCCTTAATGGATGGGAGAAAGGGAGTTTAAAAATGTCAGTACCTAAAATAGTTCACCATATCATTACCTTCCTCATGGCTTTACTGAGTGGTTTGACAAAATTAAAAAAATCTTTGTAGGGGAAACATCCCCTCTTGCCTCCAACAGTGTATAGACTAATATTTTCTCATCAGTCTCTAAGATTGTTGTTTTTAGGAGATTTAGAATATGGTTAGAATATGGTGGCAGCTGTATGAACATTTTTTAAAATGTTTCTGGTCCCCTAATACAAGTACAGTGCTTTTCTATTTTCATTTGCTCATATGGACAGCAGGACTTGAAGCTTCCTGGTATAAATCTCTTCTTTTCACTCTTCTGTGATAATTTTGTGAATGAAATGTGGATGAAAATGGAGAGAAAGGTAGGTAGCCTTAAATGGTAAGGAGGCATTAATGAAGTTGAAACGGCTGTAACAAGCAGTTTGTGCAGTTGCAGATCAAGCGGTTGCCGTTTTCACAATCATGTCTTAAATCTCTCTTCCTACTTCAGCTTCTGCATGAGACCCATTGTGACCATTTCTGGGTGTTTATTTATTGAGTGAAAGTTTGCTAACCACACATGCAGTTTTCTTAAACATCCCACTTCACATTTACAGTTCAAAAGAAAGTGAAAGAACTCAGATTTTAAAAAAGGAAGAAACCAAACAGAAGTTGAATGATGCAACTCTTTCACCGCTGCTTTTAGCTTGGTTGACCTCTGTGACTTTACTTTCAGTTTTATCTGATTGACCCGTCAAAATCCTTTCTAATCTCTTGCAGAGCGTAATGCCTTGCTCAAGGACAAATCATTACCTGCAGAGGGAAGAATAAAACCACTAACCAAGACCCAAGTCCACTGTGGCTCATGTCTGACCTCAGTTTTCTTTTTATTCCAGGACTTTTCATCTTCCTCTTCCACTGTCTGATGAAGGAGAATGTCAGGAAACAGTGGAGGATTCACCTCTGCCTCGGACGCTTTCGACTTGAGGAATACTCAGGTACGACAGCCACACACAGTATGATGTTACTGATGTTAGCCTCATCAATTAACTCTTACATTTAATAAATAACTAATTAAACACCTGCACATGATCAATTAGCCAACTGTTACAATCCAAAGATTCGAGATCACCAGTTATGAACAGCTGCTTCCATGAAACAAATCTGGCTTTCCATTAGTTTGTTCCAGTGTGTGTTGTCAGTGTGTTGTGTTGTTGGGTTCCACTTATGAGCTTAATTACTTACGATAAAAGCAATTGCAAATAAACTCCGGGCTTGATTTCCATTGCTTGCGTTTGGTGTTGTCGTCCAGAGTGGAGCAACTCGGCCTCCGCTGGGGTTGTGGCCAAATCCAGATTAAATCCTCCAAGACCGTCCGCACCATCGGTCCACTCAGTCAAATCTAGCTCCACAGAAAGCACATCAGCTTCCTCCGACTCCAGCCAGAGAGACTCATCCTGCAAGAGACCAAACCTGGGTGAGGAAACAAAGCAGAGTCGTTCCAAAGCAGCACACATCCGTAATAGATTCACAACCATCCGTCTGTCAACACTGCTTTCACTTTAGCACACTTAAAAGCAAAAACAATGACAAAAGATAATCCAAGATGAATTAAAACTTTTTAATCATAATAAGAATTAATCAAAGCACAGGTTTTGTTGAAGGTTTTGGCTTCAATTATAACCCTTAACGAGTTCTTCAAAAAACATTTTTAGTGAGATATTCTTCATTTTTCATTGCTCTATCTTCATTTATGAATTCCTTAATCCTCATCTATTGTAAGACATTTAAGGTTGCAATTAGAAGGTATAATTCATCTTATTGAGATTCAGCCTCCTTCTCATGAAATTATCACAGATTTAGTCATCGCAGTCCCTTGGCTGTCAGAACCACAGTTGAATGTCACTGCATACATTAACTCTTACAGATTTCCTTCACCATCTGACAGCTAAATTTAAGTTTAACCCCCAGCTCCCAGGCATATGCAAGAGAATGACTAAATTTAGATTTTTCACACCTCTAAATTGTTCACAGAATTGTTTAATTACCTTGCAGGCCTTTTTGTGAATTCCCTGGCTCTCCCTCGAGCCCAGAGAGGCCCCTCAGGTACAGGAGCTCTGCCTTCCCAGAGGGGGATGAACCTGACACCTGGCTGGAGGAATCACTTGCTCGACTAACAAAAACAAAGACAAAACACCCAGGACACACACACATATGCATACTTGCATTTACCTGTAGACATGCAAATTGCAGAAACTGTCATGGGAAGACTTAAAACTCAAGGGGCCTTAACAGAGGTGTGTAATCAATGCAGTGTAGAGATGACTGTAACTACAAAGCACCATTGTATTCCAGCTTCATTAGATCATTTTATAATACGATTCTACTGTTTTTTGTTTTTGCTAAATATTGTAAAAGAGCCTGCAATTATGAAGACATGAGTGGTTGCATCAGTTCCAAGGAGGAGTTGGTTGCCAAGCAACTGGTGAGTGGAGCCATGGTGACAATGAACCGCGGTACCCACAGTTTGTAGGGAAATAAATAAATAAATGTTTAAATTCGAGATGACGCAAGTCTCCGTGTTCCATCTTTACCTGTTTCCGCTTGTCTACATCAGATTAAACCAAATAATCATTCCACAATCATTCCTTAATGACTTCATGAAATGATTACTGCTCCATCTTTGAGTGTGACGGATATCTTGTCTGTGTGTCTGTGTGTCTGTGTGTGTGTGTGTGTGTGTGTGTGTGTGTGTGTGTGTATGTCTGTTCTGACAGTTTCTTTGTGATACACATGAATTGGTGCAACATTTTCTAATTTAGGTTATATCTCTGTTCCACGTAAGTTTTAAAACTAATGCAGTCTTGGGTCAATTTACATTTGCTGGCCACTTTACTTGGCACACCTGTACGAGCTATTGCAATCCAATACAACACTGCAGCCATAAATCTTCATTTTATAAATCCTATAAATGTTCAGTTTTTGTTGACAGTTAGAAAAGTGATAATAGTGAGGGGTTCGGTTAAGTCCCACAAAACTTTTGTATTTTTATTTTTAGAGTAGCAGAGAGGTCTTGATTAAATTTAATGGCACATTTTAAAATCGTAGTTTTATGGATTGCAAAGGTTCCAGACGAAATAATATACAGTACACTAGGCAAAATATGTACAGCCTTGTAATATTGCTACAAAATGTTGTGTGAACTGATCATAAAGACAGAAAATGTGGAAAGATCTCAAATTTGAGTCTAAAGAAAAAAGAAAAATGACAGTGTATCATTTTAATTAATTTCTATTCACTATTCTTAATTACAAAGAAGTTGAATCTTTGAACTTCGTACCACATCTTTGGTTCTTCAGCTGCGGATCTGACCTCCTGACGTCAAACACACTGGGTTTGCTGTGGGTACAACTGTAAACACTCAGGATAAAAATGAGTAAAATCTCAAAACGTTTAAAATCATATCATAGTGACTGACATTAAACGTTAAGTTGTAGAACAACTTTAGAAAAACTTTCTCTGTTCACAAAGGCCTCTCCATACCAATGACTGGTTGCATAATTTGAGTGGTACATCAGCACAACTTGCTTTAATGTTAATCAGTCTGAGCTTTTGGCTACAGAACGACAGGGTGATAATGCTGCTCATTTCTACTTGACAGGGCAGTGAAAATGTTCCCTTTAAGCTTTAGCCTTTAAGCAATGTGTTTCCACCCACAACTCATTCAAACTGACTACTTCACTGTGGTGCATAACAGTAGGGACTCGTTTATTTTTCTCATACACCTACACAAACTGAAAACAACACCAATTTTATACATAAAACAAAACTGGAATAACTGTTCAGGGTAATTAGTGCCTAGAAGAACAGTCAACAAAATCTCAAGAGGAACTTGGATAAACTTCTACATGGGCAGTCTCTGGATAAAGTGTTCAAACACTAAAGCAATCCACCAGTTTTTTTGAATTCCATGGACCCGCATGGAGGCTCAGAAACTCTTGCTTGACCAGATCTTTGACTGCCTGGTAGGCGATGGCTTCTACCTGTAAAATAACAAACCATAAACATCATCACATCCGTCTAAAAACTTATTTGAAGCAAAGTTACAATACACTCAAACAGTTGCGGAATAGACTGCACATTCACCATAACCACACCGTTCCACAGGCCTTAGAATGAGCACAAACATTAATGTACTAATCTTTAGCCAACACCCACCTTGACGCTGTGGTAGGTGGGAAGATCCAGCAGGTAGCTATGCCCGCCCAGCTCTGCAACTCTGAGGAAATAACTGTAGAGGGCTCTCTTGCTAAGTCTGCTGGAGAAGCCAGGCCCGCTCACAGAGGGAGAGCTGGGAAATAAGGAAGTGCACCATAACTAATAATTAAACATTAAACCTGTATGGATTGTCTTATATTGCCTGTATTATGTATTAGTGCATTTCAAATATTCAAGGTTAAACTACAAGACAACTAATAATGAATTATTTGATAGAAATATTTTTATCTTGTCTTCAATGAAAACTTTTTAACCTGCACATTTTTCACAAGAAAACATTACATGTGTTCTTAGACCTGCGATAAATCATTTTTATTATGAAGTTGTGAGCACAACACTGATATATCATCACCTTTCAAGATGATATGACAAACATGTTAGCAAAGAGTTGCTTATTTACACATCCAGCAGCTGTGGAGTAACATGACGACTTTAAGAGCATTATTCTTTCTCTTTTAGCTCTCTTTTTGTCTCAAGCAACTCCTGAGGGAAATATCTGAGTCTTCAGCTGCTAAACGCTCCAGTATGTTCACTTGCTTGCTCGTAAAAAGGCCATCACTAGTAAGACAGCAAGCATGGATAAGGTTGCATTCAGATGCATGACACCAGACATGGAAGAGGGTGGGTTGGTATATGTGGTTTATGGTATATGGACTGCATTTAAATTTGTTTGAATGAATTGTGTACTGGTTCGAATTTGTTTGCAAGGCACCAGTGAGGGACTCTGGTGGATGATGTCCCTTCCAGTATTCACACGCAAGACAAAAAAATGGTAAATGTAAAATGTGTGTTCATTTCTGCACTGCATTTAGTGATGTCTGCTCATTTTTAGAAACCTGTTCTTCACAATGTTTCCACCTTCAATACTATTTTGGAGGATGCAGTCTCTTCGGCTTCAGGGGCTAAGCTGTGCGGGGGGGGGGTTCACAGACCGTGGTTATCCTCATCCCACTCAAAACTTCCTTGTTTTTTTTTTTATACTAACAAATTTTAAACCTAATGGACTCTTTTTAGCAAAATTCAAGAGATGTGGGTGCAAGCCAAGGTTTTTAGGAAACTATTAATTGCTTCAGAGCTGAAAACCACAGCTAAAAGAAGCTAGGAATAATTGGCATGCTGCTTCTACATCACTTAATTAAAGAAGTCTCATGTGGCACAAGCAGCATCTCCTTTCATTTTCATGCTTTAGTGTAGGAGTTTTTTTTAAGTAGGTGTTCTTGCCATCCTTTCACTCCCTCTTCACCTCCCTCTGCACACTTCATGTCCTGTATTCTGGCCCCCAAATCAATTCTCTTCTTTTCCAGGAGGCTATTTTTCTTTTTCTATTTTTACTTTGTTGTTTGGAACATGCTGCAGACCTCAAACTGACACTTTAACCCATAGTGTCGCCTAAAATGAACAGTTCAGGCTGCAGGACAGAAGCTGAAATACGCAGCAACACTTTGAGCGCCAAGCAGGATCTCAAATCTATTTTTGGCTGTAATCTCCGCTCAAGGACAGCACAGCCTCCAGTGAGAGCTGCGACTGTGCCACACTCAAGCTACTGGACATCAGCAGTTGTCTGCAGCTCCAAAGCCAAGAGATGGCAGGAGCCCCAGGCCTCACCGAGGCTGTCAAACAAACAAACTGCATCAGGCTCTGCCAGCAGTTCAGCTCTATCCCTGGAACTGGCTGCAGCAGTGTGAATGAGGGAAGCTACAGTCAGGTCAAGAATTCTCTGCAAGAGAAGTACAGGACATCATAGTGGTCCTACCTCTTTTGATGCAGGGACAAGTTTCTGCATTTTTTTCCTCACTTGAGATTACTGAAATTTAAAAGTCAAGCATTTTTCTAAAAGAAGATAGATTTCTTGTACAACAATTCTGCATCTTACCCATCAACGACGAAGCCCTTGCTACTGTCCAGAACTTCAATATCCTTGTCGCCGAGGCACCAGTTGATGCTGAGGTCGTCATGCCATGAGGAGGTCCCAACAGGTCCCACGTAGGCGCCACTGAGAAAGAAGATGTCGTGTTTCTTGTAGGATGGCGGCAGAAGGTCCTTCCATCCATCACCCAGTCGCTTGGTGGTGATATCACACACTTCCTCATTAAAGAGCTTCTGGCCCCCTAATTAAACAGAATTATCTCACTCACACATTGCATCTTGTTTGTTTAATCTATTTTAAAAAATAATAATTAATGAATTAATTAAATAATTAAAACAAGGTTTAACAGCATGTTATCTGCCAGACTATTTCTTGGCTGAGAGTAGGAAGCTAATGGTTGTTGAGTCACAATTTTCTCGTATTACTCTTGACAAGAAAGCAAATAATTCCCAAAATACTGAACAACTGCTTTTAGGCTCTTTACCTAGCATAATGCTGGTGATGTACAGAGGCTGAATGAAGTGGCTCAGTAATGCACCCTGAACCCCGGTGACAGTCCAGCGACACAACTTGTCACTACCAGACATGCAGCAGACTTTGGCACCCCAGACACTCGGGTCAAGGTAGGTCACAGGGACCAGCAGGCCCTTGGCATGATACTGTAGCTTCATTGTAGTCCAAGAGTTGTCAGCAGAGCCCCTGAGCAGGATAATTACAGAGTATTTTACTCACTTAGGCACCATAAACCAGGGTGAAACTTACTGCATCAGCCACGAGAAACATAAACTATAGATTTTTAAACTACTGGATGCCAACAGTTTAGTTACAAAATATATTATTAATTTATACAAATTGAAAAAGTAAAATATGACTTAACTCAAAAAGAGAATTAAATTTCCCTTTCTTTGTCATTGTAAGGAAATGCACTGACAGGTTAATGATACTAATACGTGTTAGACAGTAGAGATGTACCAAATAAACTGGTCACTTAGTTTATATTTAAACAGTCAAAACAAGGGAATAACAAACTGCTGTACTTGAAGTAGAAGTTCTTGGCAGCTCCTTCGGGATACTGATTGGTGTAGAGATGCAGGCTGATCTGGGGTTTGAGCTGAAGCTGATGGCTGTCTGTGCTACTCTCAAAAATGCAGTTCTCTTTGGCGTTTGGATCAGCGTCAAAGAAAAGCAGAAGCTGTTTGTACAGAAACCTGAACAAAAGCCAGAAAATACCATTCTGAATTTCAGCCATACCAGCATTTTTAAAGTTTTTTTTTTTTAAATGCAACAGAAGCACTGTCAATGGCACAAGGAAGTCAGCGAGTCGATCAAGTATTTAAAGTATTTAAAGAACTGTATGGGAGATATAGCCCTATTAACACATAGTGCCCAAAGTTTAGTGGTTGAAAAGTAATTGGGCACTTGGCTGCCGAATGTTTTGTGGGCAACTGTGTAGTGTCAACATTAGTTTCTTGCACAAAACGGCTCATACACACAGAGTTGGCACAGAGTTGATAGAAAGTTGTCATTTAGATTGAAGTGGAGTTGTCTGCCAGTATGAGGGGTAAAGATGAGACCATGCAATTGAAAAAGATGATAAATATTCTAAAAAAAAAAAAAAAAAAAAAGCAAAAATCTATCAGAGAGATGTCAAACGTAGTTGATTTGCCAAAATCAACAGCTGAGCACGTTCTAAAAAAAAAAGCAAAGTGCACAGCAAATGACCTGGTAGCCTTTTCAATGTCTCGTCAATGACTGAAAACTCATTTGCATGGTGAAGAAAAACTGTGTAACTGTTCAAAATTCTTACATGTGTGCCATGTGTGGACTATATAAACATTCTTGAGATTTGCGTGAGGTGGTTATTTATCCTCTAAGGAAGTTATATTAGTAGGTTGTACCTTAGGAGAGCCCGTCTGGCGATGACGATGGCATGGCAGTCATGGACCATCGTCCCATTGTAGCAAAGCCACTGGCTGCAGCTTGAGCGGCCAGCTCCCACTGCCACTACCTTGTACTGGTCACATGGATGACCTGCTGTATCCAACACTTCTGTGGAGGAAATGAAACTATTTCTCATTCAACAATATTATTAACTTTCTGCTTTAGTTAATTCCAACTGCTTGAGACAAGACACCAGAGACAGAATCGACATGAAGACATGACACATGTTTAACAGTACATTTTAAAAGCCTGGATAGAATATAAAGGTGCTAGAAGATAGCATAAGTAAAATGCCATTCATATGCTATCCTCATCAGTCTCCATTCAAACCAGCTTGTGACTGAGGACTCACGGGTTGCAATCAATCAGGCAGGTTTTCTTGAACAAGAAAAGAAAGAAATGACCATCTGGCTGCACCACCAGAGGAAAACATTTCGCTTTAATTCATGTGAAATGTTTTTTCAAGCTTGGAAACCTACAGGATCTGCACTACAATTCAAAATAAACATGTCCAGTCATTCACAGTTAAAGTAAAAGATTTTTTGTTCTCTTCAGCAGCGTATAGATACAGCAATTATAATTAAAAAAAATGAAAAAAAAAATTAGGAAAATAAACTGGTTGTTCAGTGAGCTATTTTCCTGACCCAAGGTGTACAGCGAGCTTACCCCTTATCAAGACAAATGCTGCCATGTGGCTCTTGCAGCCATGGAAATCAGGACACATCTTCAGGAGGCTGTCAAACTTCTCACTACTTATTGCTGCCATGTGACTCTTGTGCCAGTCAGTTCGCCAGACTGGGAAAGAGATAAGAATAAAAGCATAAGACAGCTAGCAGCAGTGGCAGCTAGCAGCGAGGAGTTTATCCCACCTTTGTGTGACCAGGACAGAGAAGAGCCTTCACCGAGGTGAATGACCACAGGGTCCTCAGAATGAGGGGGATGTCAACACTCAACACAACAGGACGCATCAGAGTGTAGGGTTTGACTGTGGCTTAGTGGTAAGGAGGGAGCAGTTCTTCAGTGCCCTGTAGGCTACAGTAGAACCAGAGAGTTGAACTTGGACGCAAGATGCAACAGAGAGTCAGTGTAATAACCAGAAACAAAGAGTAGTGTGGGAAAATGTGGGAACACTAGACACGCAGCAACCTTCTGGACAAGCTGCAGAGTTCTGTTCACAGATGCAGGATCAAAATTCAAGATGATTAAACCAATGGTGAGACCGGGAGCCCCAAATTTGATTTTTGGTATATCCAGACTACTACATGCTGGCATCCCACAGTGTCACAACTACTGCACCTTCAGTCTTTGTGCTCTTGTCTTGATTCTTCAAGTCCTTGATCTGGTCCAGGAGGAGCTCTTCATCCAAGAGCAAGCTTTCAGTGGCGGACACACCAGGGAGATCATCTGGGCCTTCACCCTTAGAAAGAAAGAAAAAAAAAAAGAATCATAGTGGTAAAAACTGGGACTGTTTTCTTTAACTTTTATTTAGCAAAGCATGTTGCTGTCAAGACGTTATTGGCACATACGTTTGGAGAAATAATGAGACAAGAAGGACCATGTAATGTGTGAGATAAATACTGAGAATGCATATCTGTTGTTCACAGCTTAATTGACAAGGTGGGTGGCTGCAGATGGTTCTGAACTCCTCCAGTTAGCTGGATAATGGTATCAAACACTGCTGTACTTGGCAGTAATCTGCTGTTAATTATCACAGATGTTGAGATTTCACTTTGATGTCAGATTTTCAAATATGGTTTAATGCCCATTTATTTACCTCGTCTCCCGACAGGGTGTCGCCAGAGTCAAGTTTATCGTTGAGTCTGGAGATGGAAGCTCTCTCCATTCTGGGTCTGTCACCTCCATCAGAAAGTAAAACCTCGGTTGCTCGTTCACAGTCTCCAGAAGCGTGTACGTCTTTCCTAAGATAATAACATAAACAGCAGCCACTGGAAAACGAGGGGCTGATATAAATTAACATTTGCACATCTCAATGTGACATAACAACAACACAATCAATAAGCAAGTTAAATAAGATGTAAACACATGGATGCTAATATTTTTGAAATGTACCCACTTTTTTCTTTAAATCAACAGCAGTTGCAATTCTGAACACATTTCAAATTTGCTTTCCACGCTTTTGCAAAAAAAAGTTCTGGATGACAAGTGCCAAGCAGGAAAGCAGGTTGGGGGTTTTAGGGTGAGATTCAAGAGCAAAACATCATAACAAGGCTCACCAGTGGCTAAGAAACCATTTTCTCTACCGCATGTTTCCGTAGAGGCGTGAAGGAATAGCCTGTGTACTTACAAATGAGATCACACTGCTTCATTTACACTTCAGGAGTTAAGATGAGAACTTCTGAAAAGATTTTGGGAGATATTTTGGTCCTTTTAATCAAAGGTAATGTTTTGATTGCCAACAGACAAAAACAGAAGAAAACGCTGAGAAAGGAAGGGTGACTAAGGCAACAAAGGCTCAAAGCAGATTCAAACCATGTACATGACATGCATCACAACCAAATGAGACATTGGGTTTGCCCACTGTTCTGAAACTATGGGTGCACTCATTAATAAGCTCCAGTAACTGACAGTGTGTGCACTCAATTTGGACTGGACACACTCGCCAGGAGGCTCCTCACCTGCCCACTCTGAAACCTCAGTAACAAGCAGCCATGATAAAATAAAAGCCAAATTGCTGTTGATAAAGAAACAGTTACAGCTCGGTTTTATTGACTCGAGCATTAGAATGCACTCCTAATAATTTTCTCTGAAGTGAAACAGATAATGTTTAAGTCTGTCCCAAAGCAAGAGTGAGAACAATGACAGTCCACCTTAATACATCACCGCTGTAATGTGCTTACACTCTGATGAATGCTCTTAAGAATTTCTTTCCATTATGAGATCAGGAGGGTATCGGGGATGTGTGTGTGTGTGTGTGTATA
>JBBMJY010000004.1:15180103-15194092 GCA_037833715.1 Toxotes lorentzi | reverse complement strand
ACACACACACACACACACACACACACACACACACACACACACACACACACACACACACACACACACACAAACACATTTCTAAGCCACCTAAGTGTGTGTCATTATTTGCAGCGGAGAAATGTTCCCCTGATCATTGTGAAACTCGAGACTGAACTCTATTTCGCTTCCCCTCACCTCAAAAGGAAGCCTTCAGATATGTCTTTCCTGAGCCAAATGAGGCTGTCTTATGAGTGTGTGTGTGTGTGTGTGTGTGCATATGTCTCAGTGTGTCTGTGTCTCACATGAGACTATGAAATGTTAAGTCACTCCCATCTCAAGAGAGCCTGCTGAGGCGCAATGGAAACTATCCCACGTGTCATCTTCATTTTAAATACCATCTATTCCCTCCCTGGCTCCCCTCTCTTTGTCTCTTTCTATTCCCCTTTCTCTTTCCAGCTACGTCTCTCCTTCTCTCTCTTCTTTTTTTTTCTTTCACACCCACATACTTGCTCACAGGCTGAGAGATTTCCCTGTTTATGTTTTAATGGAAAATAATGAAACCGTGGCATACAGAACACAACAGAGCTCAATACAATGTTTTTTTTTTTTTGTCTGCTCAGGGACACCGTTTCCCAAATACATTGTCGCAGTTTTTGTGTTGGAATATGGACAAGCAAAACTGTGAAATATTGAGCCCATTGACAATTTTTCTAAACATACGTTGCTGTGTGCATGAGTGTGACAGTGCGATTGTGTTGGTGTGCTTGCATGTGTGTGTCCATGTGTGAAAAGAAAAACACTATGCACTGTCAGGAATTACACTGTGATGTATTAATTTATGTTGATTAGAACTGGAAATGAAAACCTGAATTTTTCCTCTGCGCTTAACAATAATTTTCCCACTGACGTCCACCATGTGTAGCAGTATGCTCAATACTGAGTGTTGTTGCTGTATACCCAGATAATACCTTATACAACAGCCAATACATTGATAATTCAGCAACATAAACTGAATTTCCTTTTATTGTCTGCAACTATAAGATGAGATTTGTATTTCAAATGTAGATGATTGGTGAGAAAATAACTGGAACTCATTATATTGTTGGACAGTATGAGTTTATTTCATGGATGGTAAAAGTTATCCTTATGTTATATCTTCTGATTCTCTGACTTTTGTGCAGTGTCCATTTTCATGATGAAATAATAGGACTCCCATTTATGATGATTTATGGCATATTCACCATTATTTACCATATTTACCGGGTGATATTTTATGGATGATTTACTCAAGGCATTCCACTTGACTTCATTGACCTTTGTGGTCCACTGATTTGATTGTTTACCATGAATCATGTATACACACATAGAACTTTATGGATCATTAATATTGAAACACAAATGCTGTAAACATACCAGCTGTAAGCAATACAGTATGAATTTTCTGTCCCCAGTTTAATTCAAATTTATGCATTTAATCATTTATGGCACAAGTAATTGCGCAGAGAGGTCATAAATTTTTGAAAATCAAGCTTAAATTTTGAAGATAGTGAACATTTTAAAAGCATGATTAAAGAAAAAAAAGCCTTTTAGAGATCTGTAATGTCATGCTTTTCACTGGAAGTTAAAAATTCCTAGCTCACTAACATCTCCGTAATGCAGCATGAGCAGCTGCATCTGATTCAGGATGCTTGTTTTATTCTGCTGGGAGCTGTTTGGTGCAAGAGTGACATCAGTCTGGGGGATTGTGCACTCCAAAAAAGAAAAGTTTGACGTACTTGCACAGCACATCGCTCTTCTTCACACTTAACTGTGTGAGACTTCCTGGTGAATAAAATATGAAATTTGGAAATCTGAAACTGATTTCCAACTGGGTCACTGCCTCCATGCACAACTGAACAGGGATAATTGGACATTCATATTTTTTTCCTAACTGAATTTGACAGGCCTTTCCCCAGGCTCGCCACTAGAGGGTAAAAGTCCTTTGCTCACTCACTCTCTCAGTTTATCTCTGATACTAACACATGACCTACAAATCAGCAACATCAGACAGAAGAAAGGGAACAGAGAGGGAGAAAGAGAGGGGTCTGGGATCCAGCACTGCTTTCCTCAAATGTTCTGAACCAAACACCATCATTTTCTGCTTACACTATCCTCCAATTCTTTATCCTCTTTATTATATTCTATATTCTGTACTAATCAAACACTATACTGAGGTAAAATATGAAACATTCCAGGGTGTTGGCTATTTCACATATCAAAAGGCAATGGACAATGATGAGAAGTGACACAGTACTGACACTACATTTTTAAATACATATAATTTCAAAACATTTCAAGTGGATTTTCAAGTCATGGATCATCAAAATACATCAAAATTAATGTTATGTCACAATTTATGTCTGTCTCTGAAAACTATGCAACCTGTCATCAACTCAAAGATAAAAAAAAATGCAATAATTTCTAAAAATATATTGGAAATGTCTATGAAATGGATTAATAAAAAAATATTGTCCAGACATTCACAGTTCCCGGACAATGTGTCTTGATGATTGTAGCGATCCCCTGAGCTTCCTAGAGTTAAATACTTTACCAGCTGTTGGATGGATTGCTGTGAAATTTGGTTCACACAGTCACCTCCCTCAGCATGAATCGTTAAAACATTATAACAAGATTATAAAGTTGACAACTTGACATGAGTCTGGGTTTTTTTTAAGCTGGTTTGAAATTCATTTAAAAAAAAGCACAGCAACAAGTCCATAAACCTAAACCTGCAAAAGTACAGCTCACTGACATTTAGCTGGATCATCACCTAGACATTTTAGGGTGAATCCCATACGTGAAGTAATTTTCATATAGAAACTGCTCACCTTCTTAGAGATAGGAAAAAAGTAAAGGTTAGAGTGTAGTGTTGGTAGAGGTCACTTGTGTCTATAGGGAGATAGCTAGTCGGCAGATAATTGAATTTACTTCAAACTCATAAAACCACTCCATCTTTTGGGGGAAAGAAATTAAAATCATGTGAACGTAATGCTGTGCCTCTGACATTTCAACATGTGTGACAAAGACGATCACATGAAAAAGACAAATATAAATGTGAATTTCAGAATGGTGTATTTGTGACTCATCTATGTGTGTGTGTGTGTGTGTGTGTCTGTGACTGTGTGAACAGACAGCAAGACAGGTGGATGCATGCACACTCAACACAACACCTGTGTTGTCCTTTAATCTCGGCGGATTGTAGAGAGAGACAGAGATCAAGCTCTTTCACCAGAGCACGAAGAAAGAGACTGTTGGTGTTGATTCTGTTTTTTTTTTGTTTTGTTTTTTTTTTTTAAATAATGTGTTGCCATCCAACTGTGCCAGGCAGAATCTCAAAAACGAGGTGGCTTCTGATATGAGGGTGCACATGGAGGTCCTAATATTAGCTACCAGAAAGAGATCACCGACACATACTGCGTTGCCATCTTAATCAAATCTAGGAGGGGGGAGGCAGAGTCAGAACAAAAATTGATTATGCACTTATTTTCATTGTGCTCTGCTCCAGGGACGCCTTTTTTTCTTCAACAGACAGAAACTGAAAGGTGTTGAGTTTATAAGGAGCTGTAGGCTATGTGTTTTAAACAGTAGAGGACCAGTGCTGCTCAGCGCCATGTCTTTCTTTATCTCCTATACAGTCTCCCTCTGACTCTCTGTAGCTGCTGCTTCATGCATCTTTAAAAGATGAGAGGGTGGCTCCACTTTCTCACGCCATGTATGACGAGGAGGGAGAAAACACGAGAAAGATGAAGGAGAAACAGAAGGCAGCGGCATGCTGAACCCACATACCGTACAGGCACACTGTACTACTGTATATTTATATAAAACTTAATCACCCTTTGTCTCACTTTTTTCTCTGTGTCGTGAGTTATTCCCCACGACACAGAAATTTCGTGCCGCTCTAGGTGAATCTCATCAGGATAATTATTCACACACAGGCATCCGAGGCATGAGCATCTGCCTCTCCTTCTGTTGACCTCCCCCTGCCTCCCCCTCAGTTTTTTCTTTTCCATTCTCCTCTCTTACCCGCTCCTCTCCTCTCTTCTCCTCTCCTCTCCTCTACAGCACACCTTTCATTTCTTTCCCATCCTCTTCCTCCATCCTCTTTCTCCAGCTCGTCTCCTCTCCTTTTGCTCAAGCCATCTCTTTGTTAAGCTAGAGCATCTCTTCCATTTCTTTCCAACTTCACTGTCTTTGCAAATTGCAAACAAATTTGGCATATGTTCACAAAGGAGAAGAATTAGTGCAAGAGGGGAATAAGGCAGAGATGAAAAGTGGCAGGGAGAAAAGGACAGATTTGCAGAGACTTTCAGAGAAAATATGTCTTTAAGAATCACATACAGTGGGAAAATATTCACATATTTATTCAGGTCATACTAGAAGAATCAAGGATGCATTCAGTCCTTCCATGCTGGTGTATAGTTTGTGTTTCCCAGGTATTAGAAAACATATACTCTCATAGACATGAAAGAGTGGGATATGGGATGTGCACTAGCCTGTGCATTAAACTATATGATCTGAGCAGTAGCAGAACATCCGGCTTCAGGTTGTGGTTGTATCATATTACATATAACATATACACTGTCTGGTGAAACCTCTTATCTCCAAAGTGTAATTCTGAAGAACTGATTTGATTTTTTTTCTTGAAGACAATTTTTTGATATATATATATAAAAAAAGGTTCTGAAAGAGATTCATAAAGTTAAGAGACTATGCTGCTTCTCATTTCCCATGTTTATCTCTCATCAAAAGTGAGGACATGGAAAGTTGAGTTATGAGGTTTACACACAACAGATATGATGGCCACCGCTGTTTAACTCAGTGTATGTGTGCCTTTAAATGCCTTAATGGAATCAGTACTGCTGCACAGGTGAGTAGACTCCTATCACTGGATCACAGTACTTCCCTCAGAGCATATGGTCAACAGATGCTGACCTTTTATTATCACATTTAAGATGATAGATGTGTCTGTGCAGGTAGGACCAACACATTACTGACCAGAGACATTGCCAGGAATCCAGGAATCATATTAACGGGTGAAGTGACTCCCACTTATGAAACCACATGTACTCTCACTGGCCTGAGATAAAAACCAGCCCGCTCTGATACCATCTCAAGGTAAAGCACAAAGCTGATCGAAGAAACAACGAATGATGTGACACACCTTAGACAACAGACAAGACTCTTGGTCCGCCGTCTGTATCTCTTCTTCCCTGTTGCCACTCCAAGCTTTAGTCTTGCTGTTTTATGATCTGTTGACACTGCACAAAGCAAGATGAGTAAAAGTCAACATGGCCATCCTGCTGTCAAGTTGGCAAAATTACAATAGAGATTTGCTGATGATTTAAAAAGCGTGTTTTTCAGCGTGAATCTGTGCACAGCTTGTACCCTGAGAGTGTGCCTTGCAGTTTTTAGTCATGCTAACAGCATGGCTCTAGGGATGGCAATGGTGGTCTGTTGGTCTGTCCACCACTTTTTGGTCCAAACTGAAATATCTCATCAATTATTTGATGGACTGGCATGAAATTTTGTACAGACATTTACCGTCTCTGGAAGATGAATCCTAAATGTGTTTGGTGATCTCCTGATCTCCTGCTCAAGTAACCATTGTAAAGAAGCCTGCAGCCTCACAGAGCTACTTGCATGGGTGTAGACTGTATCATGTTTTGTGTTTAGCCCACCATGCCCTGTCTCCTCATATGTATCTTTGAGGCCACATAACAGCCATATATTTCAGACCTGTTCTAAAGCATCACTGTCTTCACCTTCCATACTTGCTGTATGTCCTTGTTACACCCAGTTGCATCTGTTGGCACATTTCTCTGGCACATGTTGTGCTATAAATAGCAAAATGGCAACTGCAGTGAATCTACTTCTCCGTCATTGTGCTTTGAAACAATTGCAACATACTATACACTGGGATTGGATGTGCATTTATGAATTTCACCGGGCAGATGGACATCACACAGGCACGAAATCAAAACAAAAGCTGTTGAGTGACAGATTTAGTTCTGAAAGGATTGGTTGACTGGGAGAAAATTCAATTCTGATAATTGGTTAATCATATAAGTCATTAATCAATGGAAACTACCAAACTTCAGCTTCTTAAATGTGAAGAGTTGCAGTTCTCTCAGGTTTTCCTATCATTATAAAATAAATATTATTGAGTTTTGGACTGTTGGTCCAACAAAACAATAAATGTGAATATGCCAGAGCTCTGGGCAGTTTTGATGGGTATTTTCATGGTTAACTAAAATGAATAATCAATTTAAAAGTCATTAGTTGCCATCCCAGATATTCAGCATAGAGCTTTTTTTCTTTCTTTCTTGACAGTGCATACATATATATCATGCGTGAACGCTGAATACAAAGGGGTTTTTTTTTTCATCTTTGTCTCAAAAACGTTATGATATAAGACAGGAAGGGAAAGAGAGACATATGAGTCTTAGTTAATAGACGGCACAGCTAATCAAACATCTGATTATATGCCCATAAAATGAACAGAATGAAAGATAACATTATAGAATAGGGGGAATTTTTCACGCATGTGCAGAACTGATTCACATTACACTCTGGGCAAAATGTGGGGGGATGGGAACTCCTCTTCATAGCCTCAGTGGGGGATATGCAAAATGCATATTCAGATGGCAAGAACACATACAGTATGGCATACTGTACGCATATAGAGGCTTTTCAAGGACATGCACTGCACCAAAGTCTACTGTCCAGATCATGCTTTTTTTTTACTTCTAGATACCTTGAATGCAAATTTTGATGTAGATATGAGTCATTCAAGAGTATGAAACAGAGGCAGTACAGAATGGTTGATATAGGGGTTTCTAAATTTATATTTGGTGGAAGCGAGGCTGGGGGAGAGAGAGGGGCATCTATAAGACATCACCCTGGCTCAGACGTATCAATTAAACAACAGTGGCAGGCAGGGCATCATTTGGGCTGCACCGAACCTACTGCAGATGAATTCCAGCACATTTCTCATGTTCAGCCGAGACTTTTTGTCCAAAAATAGGACTGTGTCGATTAAACTTGAATGAATATGTGATTGTTTGATGAGTTTTGTCTGCCTGTGTGTGTGTGTGTGCGTACCGGGTCTTTCCCCAGAGCGGTTCTGTTCTGTTCCTCTCCAAGGTGACGCTGGTTACCATGGCAGCAACATCAGCTCTGAATCTTCCCCTTTTCCTCTTCCTCCCTCTATCTTTCTCTCTCTCTCTCTCTCTTTCTTTCCCCCTCCTTTTCCTTTTTTTCTGCCTCTCGTTCTCTCTCTCTCTGCTGCCTCCGTCACACACCACAGTAAGCAGGCCACCAGCCATCATTTACACGGCACAGTTGGTCCTCAGCCAAGGCTCTCTCATCTCTGGCAGGCAGGAGATATATGTAAATTATGGAAATGTTACACATATCACCACAGTTCTATCCCGCAATTCCTCCATAAACACAGGAGTAGATTTCCTTATCTCCAATCTTCATTTTACTTTTTTTTTTTTGCTGCAGTCCTGCAGCCATGTCTTGGCTCTAGTAGCGACACCAACATTTCTATGCAACACCAGACCTACAGAATTTCAAATGGCTGATAGCCTCTCTAGCTGCGCATTAATTCACCATTCACTGGAGTTTTGGTCTGTTTCTGTGAGGCAGGACAGTGTTTTGCATATTTTCTCAGAGATCTTCGTCATCCCTGTCCGTTTGTCTTTGCTCTTCCACTTAGTTTGAACAATGTAATGACATATGTCAGATTGAAGACAAAAAGAACTGAAAGGAGAGAGTAGATAGAGCGGTGTAATGTAGAGGAGTGATTTCCATTCCCAGCAGAAATCAATAGACTGAGATCTGACATTATGTGGACATGTGTGTGTGAGCGTGTGCTCTATGTGCATGTATGTACATGTGGGTATATGAGTGTCTTTGCTCAGTATGCACCTGTATGTCTATTATCAAATACGTGCATGTAATTAAATGTCTTTTTCCATTGGTGTGTGTGTGTGTGTGTGTGTGTGTGTGTGTGTGTGTGTGTGTGTGTGTGTGTGTGTGTGTGTGTGTGTGTGTTTAAACACGGAAGGCCACAGCTAGAGGGTAATCAATACTGACTGTAAATGATGGAACCGTGCCTGTGGTGGGACATTGCGGTAGTGATGTGGATGGAGCCTGTGTCAGTGTGTGTGGAGGAGTGGGCACAGTGCTGGTATTTGATCCTGTGTGTGTTTGTGTGTGTGTGTGTGTGTGTGTGCGCGCATGTGTGAGTGAGTGTGTCTTCCAATGCAGGGCAAACAGAGAGGGTGTGGCTGGTGGGCAGACAGGGTCCCACTGTCAGTCCTGGGTGTACGATAACAGTAATTCAATTGAGCTGGCGAGCCCTGGCCAGTGGGATTCACTGCCTGTGGGTGTGTGTGTATGTATTTGTGTGTGTTTGTGCCTGTGTGTGTGTTTTAGTCATTAGGCAACCTGATCCTCCAGGCTCTCTCCTCAGGTCTGAATGAATAAGTGATCAAGGTCTATAACAGTGTGTGTGTCTGTGTATGTGTGTGTTTATAGATGTGTGTCTTTGTGTCTTTTGCTTCCATCCTACTTCCTTCCCTTTGTCCTTTCCTCATTCCTTTTCTCCTTCTATTTCTATGCTTCCTTTATTCCAACTCTCTCCTAACTGTCTTTTCTACCCCATCTTTGTTCTTGTCTTTATTTTTGTACTTATCTAATATTTTTTCTCTTTGTTTGGCTTCTCCTGTTCTAACTTTCCTTCTTCCTTTTCTGTTTTTAGTTTTTAAGTATTTTTCAAGGAACTACCGAGGACTTCAAACATTGTCCTTTGTGAATTATTGTCTCTGTGCACAGGTTGATAGCTTTAAATCTTGAAATCTTTAGTTGTTGATTATATTTTCAGCTATTTTAATATCCAGTGAAAGGGTCACTTCACCTAAATTACAAAAGTATTTTCTCACTTACCTCTGCTGCTATCTAGCAGATAGTTTTGGCATAATCTGTCCAAGAGATTTCTGCCTCTACACCAATACAATTGATTTTTATTTCCTTTGCCTCTTAAAACAATAAAAAAGAAAATCACAGTTTTGTCAGTGACTATTTTTTGGACATTAAACCAAATTGTCTGTGTAGCTTGATACCTTTACAAATAAATGAGATTATCTTTTCTATTTTTGTAGTTTGGGTGAAGGGACCTTTAAATTGCATTTATCTAAAAGAAAGCCACATAAAATAAATGTTTTCTCATCCCTCTTATCCCCATTAAGATCCTCTCCTCAACTCCTCCATGCCTCTTACCCCCACTCTGCTGAGACAGTCCTTGGCAGCTGATTGTCCTCTGTGGGCCAAGCACAAACAAATGGCAGCCTCCCTGGCTGGACACGGCCTGATCACGCACCCATGAGCAAGCAGAGGCACATACAGTATTGTGGATGCAGCACGCCTGCACATAGCTCATATGAGCAATCATCCATGCATGTGCACGGCAGCTTCATGGCCACACACAGAGAGATGGAAATACCGTATGGACACGGACGTGCACTCCTCCGCCCAGCCCTGTGGCTTTATATCAGCATAATCCTTGGTTTAATATGAATCCAGACCTAAGCTTCGCCTACTTCCCCAAAGGAGATACTGCCATGGCCTGGTTTTACTAGGACAAAGTCATTTAGCCTACACACACACACAGTCAAACTCACACACATTCAGGGTGGGATCAGGCTATATTCATGCCAACTAGTCCCAGATTGGGTGCTCATGGTGACAATGTAATGAGTGGAGACCAATATGTTGCCTGCCTTTCTGCCTCCCTGTTTTTTTTCTGCCTCTTTCAGTGTCGGGATCCCTTTTTCCTTCATTCCCTGCCTTGGAGTGTCTGACAAACTCCCACTGCACCCACTTACGTGTCTCCCTCTACTGTCTTACATTGTCTGTCTGATGTGTTGCTTTTCTGTGAAGTCTACATAGAATATCTATTCCTACTGCAATATAACATGTCAAAAGCATAGTGACGGACATCCTTTAAGTGTGCCATGTGTTTGTATCCACGGGTATCCATGAGTTTGAATAATGATCTGGCTGAGAAAACTGTCATCTCTGGTGCACATCGCTGCTTTTGGCCCAATTTCAAAGCCAGAGATGAATTTTGCAACGGGGTGAATTCAGCTCATATTCACTCGTTCAGTCACATTTAACTTGCTCAAATTAACTGTCACAGAAATGTAACAGACTTACAGTAAAATCGTAATTTTCACATCTTTCTCTGTGGGCACCTGATTTGTGGTAAAATGCTTATAGCTTTTGAATTTATGTGCGAGTTGCTTTGATGTTCACATAACTACCACTTTGAATTGCATTTTCATTTTGAATGAGGGCAATGAAATGCCTGTATCAGAGCCTCTTTCAGTCATGAGTTTTTTGAAAAGATTACTATACACAAAGACTGATTCACATACAGCGCCACTTTTCTTTTGTCAGCTACATAGTAATCAAAAAGACTATAAAGTCTACAACCACGCTATATGCTCTGGTAGGCTGCGCTTAGTACTAACGCCACAGAACACTGAAGGTGTCCACGTGGGGATACTTTGAATGTGCAAATGAGGAAGTGAGGAAACTGTGTTTTGCATGATAATAGCATCCGTTGCTCATGAAATTCGGCCTCACATTCTCTCTGCAACCATGCAGACTAATCACTGGAGTTAATAACCCTCATGGGATGGCTGCCATACTGTCACAGATCCACCATCTTGTCGCAGCAAACATCGTGGGTTGATGGCATTATCTGGTATACCTCAAATGTGTTGAATGCAAGAAAATGGCAGACACTGAAACACTATTTTCCCTTGTGCAGTGGTCCACATTGTGCACTCTGTACCTCAGGATGTGCATATTTGCGCTCTGGGTTTGGATATTTGGACATAAGCAGTTTCCCAGTGCTGCTGCTGCCAATAAATGCCGGCTTTGTCGAGCTCAACGTGTAGTTTTGTGTTGTGACCATGCCAAAGAGGAGATTAGTCAACAGAGTTAATTTTTCAGACATTCAGCTGTGCCGGTACCTGTCTATTTATTTCCTGATGTGCTTTTCCTTTAATGATTTTCAAGACTTTAACTTCCAGGTTCATCTGTTCTGACGTTCTGTTGTCTGATGTTATGAGTTCCTTTAAAAGTGGTGACTCACAGACGTCTGCCTTCATACCTTCTTGTTAAATTTTCATTTTGATTTATTGCAAAGTTAAAATAATGTTGATGTTCTTTTGCTTTGTACAGCCTCTGGACCCTGTGAGCATATGTTTAATCCTTTACCAGTTTAATATTCATTTCATTTTCATTTTAAAATTGATTTCTGTTCCAAGCTGGTGGTCCATGTATCACACAGTTATTATAGCTGTCATATATTTCTGTCTGTGTCTGTCACACAAGAAACAGATTTCACTATTACTGATTTGCTGTGTCCCACACATCTCCCTGCTTTGTGTCAGACAAAGAAGAATAAAGTAATTCCCCTTGTTTTTCATCAATGACCTCGCTATAATTTTTAAACATCACATGCTGTACAGGTTACATGTGAACAGAAGTTCTGAAATCGACTTTTTTAAATAATAAAACCAATATTCCTGGATGAAAATGTATCGTCCGTTCTATTTCCAAAGCGCTCCCTCTTGCCTTACGTTAAATTGAGCTATTCTTCATTGTAATTACTGTGACGTGGTGGCCTTGTGGTGATCTCTTCTATTGTTTCATTACTTGAGACCAATGGGGCTTGAGTGACATATTTGGCCCAGAGACTTCTTTGTCAGTTGTGTTTGTAATTATCATATTAAATAATAACATATTTTAATGTAGAATGACGTCTGTGGTTTTGAATCCAACCTGTTTATTTGTCAACTCAACTCAACAAATGCTTTCAACTTATTTGGCAGCCAGTGTTACTACTGTAAGACTGTCACACCATTGAAAATAGCTGCAGGCGCTGAAGTAAAAAACCATAAGTACAGCTTCCAGAAGTCAAATTATGAGAATTTTATTCTACACCTGCCTTACTGCACCTTAGATAAAAACAGAAAATGGTATTTAAAATTAAACCACCCTTGCTTAATGGTGCTTAATGTTCACTCACTCACTCACTTACACAGACCTGCATCAAGAGTGTAAGAACAAAAAAGATTAAACCACATCCACCTTTCTTTCAGCAATTCCTGTATCCTGTCCCCACTCTTTCTCTTCTCTCCCTCTCACTTTGTTTCACTTGTTTCATAAATCTGTCCGATGTGGCTTTCACACGGAGGCAGATTATTGCTTTCCAACTAATACCACAGACATTTCATGCTCAAGTATGAAAAGGGATTTATGGACAGAAATCTAATCTACTGTAGTGTGCAATGATGAAATATCAGTGTAATATCTACCGAGAAGCTTGGGAAACCTCAATAGAAAGCCGGTCCCAGATATGATGGAGCATTTCTAATCCTATTTGGTCCTCTCCACTACCTTTCTACTTTCTTTTCCTTTCCTTTCCTTTCCTTTCCTTTCCTTTCCTTTCCTTTCCTTTCCTTTCCTTTCCTTTCCTTTCCTTTCCTTTCCTCTCCTCTCCTCTCCTCTCCTCTCCTCTCCTCTCCTCTACTTCCCTTCTGCATAATCCAGGACATCATAGCAGACTGTGGCTGCATGGGAGGCAGCAGTAGCAGGTGTAATCTTAGGGCAGTGCATCTCTCATCTGCAGATCTCCTTCTGCAGCCTCTCTGATGCTATTTATGGCACACATGCACATGCAGCAGCTTGGCTGAGAATGAGGCAGGGATTGGGAGAGCCTTGAGGGGAGGAGGGGGTGGGTTGAGAAGTGCAGCATTGCCTTCATCGGAAAGCACTGGTCTATAATCTGCCCATGCACTGCTGTCAATGCTTGACTTTGGGCAGTTGAGGCTGTGTTAGACTGATTTGAGGTGATAGTTGGGCATGTTAGTGTAGATTTCCATTGGCCACACACTAGATTAGATATTGTGAATCAAGTTGAAAGAGCTCAGGCTGTGGCCGGTCTTAAACAACGCGGCCCAAACAGGGTCAGACAACATTCCTCTGCACCACCAGTAGGACTGTCTACTGCCTAGCATGCCGCATTATCTTCACAGCTCCAGCCAGCCATGCATGTGCCTTCACCAACCCTGGAATGAGAACAGCACTATCAGCACTTTGTCTCCACTCAGTTGTCGTGGTGGTGGCGGTCGTGGCGGTGATGTGTGTGCGCGTGTTGGTGCTCGTGAGCAGGGGAGGCTGATTGTGGGTCGACACGTTAACAAAACACTGTGAATCCCCCTATCTCTGCTGCTCTATCTTCGTCTCCACTCCTCTGCTGCTCTGCTGCTGAGTTTGTTTGTGTCCAGCCAGCAGTCCTGAGAGCGAAAAGCTTCATCAGCTGAATTACTGGAAGTTAGCTGTCTCAATCAATTAGGTCGTGCTGGCTCGGACACATGGAGCTGTAGAGCTGCAGTTCCCATACCTCTCCTTTTCTAACCTTCTATCTTGTCGTCCTTCATTTAGCCTCCTCTCCTCTCCTTCCACCACTTTTCCTTCCCATCTGGTAAGCTGCTAATCCACATACATATGCAGGAAATTACATTATCCATACAGAGCACACATCAGCCTCAACTTGCTCCCCCTGCACTATAAGACAGTTAGTTGTTTTGAGGACAAGCCCTATAGGTAAAAGTCCCCTCACTTATCAAAACAGGCTATAACACATAATGGGAGAGGGGTGGATAGAGGAAGGAGCAGGGAAGCAGAGGGAGAAAAGGGATAGGGGGATGAGGAGGCCCTGAGGTCCTGAGATAAGCAGTGATCCCTTTCTTTCATTCTTTACATCCTCTAAAAGTGCTCAGAGGACGTTCATAAGGGCAATGTCAACCACAATATCTCTCTCTCTCACACACACACACACACACACACACACACACACACACACACACACACACACACACACACACACAC
>JBBMJY010000004.1:15117978-15180003 GCA_037833715.1 Toxotes lorentzi | reverse complement strand
ACACACACACACACACACACACACACACACACACACACACACACACACACACACACACACACACTCACACACACACATTCCTGCAGCTACACATCCTGTCATGTGGTCAACTAGACCCTACAGCCCTAACTTAAGAATTTTCCCATTTATTGCAAAGACTGCACTGACAAAACACAGCAATTAGTAGAAACTGAGCAGAGCAGCTTGGAGGTTATTTCAACATTAGTTTTTCTTATCAAGCACACAGCACTGTGCAGGTGTGAGGTGCAGTATGACCTATTTTTCCCCTAATTTTAAAATTCAGCCAGTCTGCATTGTACAAATGACCTAAAATCAGTATAAAATGATGGGGTGAGGGAAGATGAATGAAACAGCCAACAGTTCAGTCCAACTCCCATGAAATAGATTATTTTGTGAATGTGGAATATGTAGAGCACTGACATGTGTGTTGGCAGTTATTAGGAACACCTAGGTAAAACTAATGCAGTCTAATACAACAGTGGGGCAATAAAAAAAATCAGATATCTTCATGATATCTTAAGCTCCTTTCACAAATGAGTTGGCACCTCTAAATATTATATTTCACATTGTCACATTGCCGGTGATAACTGTGCTGGTGTATGTCCCATAATGGTTGGCATTGGTTTTTTGGCTTGTTTGGCTTGCCTCTGTCCCTGTGTTTTTAACACAACTGTGACTTCAGCACATGATCCTCAGCACACCTGGCTGGTGGAGTGGAGATAAAACAATGTGGCATTTAGCTTGATTAGGAGGATAATAATTAGCTTGTCAAACAGTGTGTAGAGATGGTCATTTGGCTTGTTTCCAAGACGATGAGTTAGCTCAGCCTTGTATTTTAAACACAGTGTGCGAGCAGAGGGTGCATGTTTATTATGCATTGAGATAACTTTGACTTAAGAGCTTCACAGAGAAGGCAAAGTTGGTCATGTGATCAGTGTCACATGAGTGTTTCTGGCCAACAGTGAGTAGATGTGTGTGTATATGTGCACAGCTCAGGTCAAAGTTTAATCTGAGTGATCTTATGTGCGTTTTTCAGTGAGTGTTTGACCCATGTGTGCCTTTCTACACTGCCCTATATATATGATGCTTTTAGAGCACTATACAGTATATGCCTCTGACAAATGTGTGTATCAGATGTTCCGGTGTTCTGTATCCTCAAGCCTGTAGCAAAGCAGATGTGCCTCAGAGACAGAGACAGAGAGAGAGAGAGAGGGAGAGAGAGGGAGTGTCACATGGATAAGGTCACATGGGCTCACCATGTGCTGCTGCTTGAGGCCTGGTGAACTGGCTTCACACTACAATCCTCTCACTGTGTGTGTGTCAGTGTGTGATTATGCTGATAAAAACAGTACAATAAGTGTGATTCAGTGCGTCTTGTTTGTGCGACTGGCATTTTTGCCATTTGTCTGACAGTGAAGATTGAGTCCAAAAAGGGGCAGTATGTGTCATTTTGTCTTGATGAGGTCAGAAAAATACGTAATTATTATAATAATTTCAGCAATAAGACACAACCCATAGACTTAAGTGAACACTAGGATAGTTTTTTTTTCTTGGCCTGAAAAAACAGATTTGGAAAGAAAATGAGTGCCAGGCAGAACGATTTCAGGTTTAAGAGAGGTTTAGTATCATTGTCCATGGCATTAAAAATAAATAAATAAATAAATAATTGTAGCATCATCTCCAAAGTAGACTGTCATCCCAAGAAAAATAGCGGCAAAATGGTTGCATCAGTTGTTTCAACAAATTCCCAATAAAGACATTTACGTTTAGGTGATGGAGCCCTGTAATGGTTGTTGTAATGTTGTCTGTCGGGAGCCAGTGAGGGCATAGTGTGATGTTGTTACAGAGCCACAAAGTTCATAGAGGGAAGAATTTGGAGAGTTTGAATGTGTTAAGTAAACTTGGGGAAACTGCTGTTTGCTTCTTTGTTTTGTGGTTTCTATTAAGTGAAATGAATCATTCCCTAACCATTTTGTGCCTCAAACTAACCAAACCTTAACCACATCGCAGTGTAAGATTGGAAAATGTTGACAGATGTGAGGTACCAGGAATGAAAACTAGCATATTGTTTCAAACTACTGAAATTGCAGTTATGTCTCCAAACAGGTGTAAGGCGCAAAGCAGAGTCACTCTCTGTGTTAGAGTGTGGTACTATTGCTGCAACAGCAAGTTAGCAGAACTGCTCAAGACATCAATGGGGAATATGATTTAATGACTATATGGAGCTATAATCAAAACAAAGCATCCTGATGTAGATATCTTGTAACTCTTTCTGTCTGTCAGTCTGCCACTACATGAAGTATAAATCACTTTGAAATAGCTTCAGATCCTGATTTCTTTGGACAAAATGGATGTATCTTGAACTGTTTTACATCTCTTTATATGCCTCGGTACCAGATTGCCCCTCTGTGGCACTGAATCTCTTTGCTCTTGTCTGACTCCTTTGACAATGTCCAGAGGATTGGAGGAGAGGGAGAGGAAAAATAACTGCAGAGAGATGAGGGAGGTGGGCAGACAGTCAGAGGCCATGGGGGACAGAGAGGAAGACAAAGAAGGCAAGAGAAAGGAGGGGAAGGAAGGTCACAGGTGTCTGAAAAAGATGCTGCTGTGAACAACCTTTCTGAGTCACATTATACAATCTACAGTAGGATGAGAGAGAGTGACAGAAAGAGGTTGATCGATAGCATAACACAGACGTTTTGTCTTTTTGATTTGTGAAAAGTAAAGTAAAACCACTACATCTGTGTTCTTTTACTGTATTGCTTATTCAAGAAATGCCCCTATTTTATCATCAAAAAGAGTAAAAATAAAAAACCAAAACATTAATATTTTTGTGGGCGAATTCAATACGTATTGGCCGTCCTTTGAGCTCTGTGCACAAACCTGAACAAAACTTTGTACATTCTGACAAAACTACATCAAATACTCAGATTCATGCATGATAATGGGATGATGTGTATTAAACCAAAAGTTAATCCTTCAACTACAGTTGACTAGAGTTGTTTAGCTAGCTTGATAGCTAAAGCTGCAAGCAAAATAAATCTGCAGGCCTACTGAAAGAAGTGGGTTGGCTGGATCCACCATTACAGTTACTGACCGTTGAACTTCAGGTAGTGTTGCTTCTTCTGTTTCAGATGTCAGCTCTTCAGCTGTTCGGCTACATACTCTTCCAGGTAACAGGGGCATGATCCTAGAAGAAACTGAGACTAAGAAATGTGCAATTAGTTAGGCTATATTATTGTTACAGTGTTTTTGTTTTTTCTTATTCTTAAAAAAAAAAAAAAAAGAAACAGCAAACCACACTTTGCTCCTCCAGGTGCTGTGTAGTTGCCAGGTTTGGAATCAGTCAGTGTTCTGGATATGTGGATGCATATTTGTGTGTGTGTGTGTGTGTGTGTGTATGTGTTTGTGTGCCTTTGTTGTTTCCCTCAGCTGCTCTGTGGTGTCCTAATGGGGCAGGAATAACAACAGGAGATCATAAACAGCAGCTGTGCCCAGTCAGACCACACAGTGCTCTCTACCAGCATGAAGATCTTATGAAACGCTCTCTAAGATGACAGAGTGCAGCAGGGAAAGAGACAGAAAGTGATGAAAGCCATGGGACTGTGTTTTATACATATACATCTATTTTACAGGCATTTTATTGCATTTTCATCCATGCTTGTGTTGGAGCAGTATGCCTGTTGGTTGGTGCAGACTGAATATTTTAGAACTATTAGATGGTTTCCCAAAGAATTTGGTTGAGACACTTGTGGTCCCCAGATGATTAACCCTAACCCAAAAGACTTTTCCTCTTTTTGGTTGCGAGTGAATACTCTCTACAACTGTTCGAAAGACTTTCATGAAAGTTGATGCATTTGTGTTCCCCTCAGGAATCAACTGTGATAACTTTAATGATTCCCTGACTTTTCATCTTAAGCAGCATCAGTGTCAGCAACAGTACTATTATTGTTATGCTGATGTCAGCATTTAGCTCAAAGTGCTGGTTTGATGGTTTTTAATGGGAGGACGGCCTCAGGCCAACTGCCTACCTACCTACCTACATCTAGGACCTGTGCATCATCACATACACAAAGACAAAATGTCTCAAATGACCCCCATGAAGACAGCAATTGAGAAACCCTTCCCCAAATTGATGGAGTAATGGAACAATTTTAGTTTGACAGCAGACAAATATTTATTTATATGTTTTAATATTTGTTGAAAGTTGAAAAAATGTGGGAAAAGATGTCAGGAAATGAGACTGAGTGTCTGTGGATCTTTTGCCAAAGTTTTGCCTTTGGTGCACATACTCAGTGACATGATTAACTTACATGTTTTAGAGAAAATGAAAGATTTTTTTTCTTTTTAATTTTTCATAATCTACCTTTCAAAACTGGCAAATGTCTTTAAACATCCCATGAGAAGAATCAGAAGAGATGATAAAAACTAGCCTTATCACCCTGCTGCTACAGGCAATAAAAAATCTGGCACAAGCAGCAAAAATATGTTCAGTATTTGTTTTGTTTAATCTTTAAGCATATTTTAATGTCTGGCTTGAAAAGACAATCACTGAGAAGTCCTAACAGAAAAAAAATAGTAATATCTGTTTGGAAACAGATAAAGAGAGGAGGATGAGGGCTTGTGAGAGTAAATGGAAAGGAAAAAAAGAAGAAGAAGATTCTGCCGATAGGATGGGATTAACTGTCCAAACCAGGCTGTCATCATCAATGCAGATCTGGACATGCAGCATTAGCGTTCGTTGCCACGACGACAGTAACCAGAGATACCAGTGTTGGTGTTCAATGGCCTGATGAGGTCACCCATTGTCCTGGGGAATCAGATCACCCGTTACAGCCTGCGCATTTGCACATCAAGCTGTTCATGGTGACGAGTTTGCATCCCTGAAATTATTTACATTCTTCACAAATGATCACTAAACTGATGATATTTCATTTGCTGGTCTGGAATCTGGAATTCACACACATCTTTTCACCCAACTACGTCATACAATATACACTTTATTGACAATTCAGTTTGGAATTGCTACACAATAACAAGCCTGTGACAATGAAAACTGATTATGATATTGTTAGACATAATAAAACACAAATACCAATACATTCTGACCAGTTTCTATGAGTATTATGACAGTAATGGGAGCAGCTGACCCCAAACAAAATACCACTTTCTTAGTGCACTTCCTTGTTGGTTAAATGCATAAGGTCAACAAAGGACAAAACAATGACAGTGGTTTGCAGGAGCATAACGGAGATGAGTTCTAGGTGATGATCTATATACATTATTCAGTTACATTACCTACATACACAATGTATGCTGATCTATAAGTCCCTTGAGATGTCAGCACTGGGGTGAATGGGGTTGTCTAAGCCACTACAGGGTGGGATTAGGAAACTAAAGCATAATGCCAGCATGGAAGGTGTTAGCTGGGTCTACTGCAGCCTTTGTTCACTTTGTGTCTCTCGGTTCTCAGGGAAATGAAAGGTGCCTTTGTAATACACTATTAGGGCAAAGGAAAATAGATATAATCATTAGAGGCTGATGGTGGTGAAGGAGTGTGTCAGGTAGCACAGTGGTGTCCCAGATATCAGGGGGTTAAGTACAAGTGTTGTTCCCGAGAGGAATGTGCGTGTTATGGAACCAGGTTATTAAAGAACACTATGTGTTGACACCAGAGTCAGAACAAGTGAAAAAAAAAATCACACTAAAAGTTCATGAAAGGGGTGTGACATCAACCGTGATAATGGGGAAAAATATATATGTAATTTTCATTTCACCTTGACCACATATGTTTTGTGTCATAGTCACTTTTGACTAAGAAAAGTGCCCTCTGTGATCAACTGTAGAGTCTGTGAGTGACTGCGTGCTTATTTGGATGTGTAAACACAATAAATGAAAAGGTTTTGATTGGAAACTAACAGATTAAGCACCTGAAATCAGAAAAAAATTGGCGGCACCATGCAGGGACAGAAGATGGACTGCTTGAGGGCGTCACTATCCCCTTCTCTAAGGTCTGGTTAGATTACCCAGCTGCAGGACTGTGCAGCTGTAGGACTGTGTGTATATTATTCTATATTTATTGAGTATTGAGAGCTGTAACTTCCACTAAAATCTCCACTTTTGTCACAAACCTATTTGTTTAGGGGTTAAACAAATAAGATGCACTGTGCACTGTCAGATTTAGAGCAAGTGGTGAGTGTATCTTTTAACCTATTTTCCTAGGAAACTGTTCCCTGGCTTCTGGTCTTTGCGCTAAGCTAAACAAACCCCTGACTACAACTTTGTGCTTCTTCAATAAATGGGAGCAGAAGAAACAGTTGAGATGGTGAATTGTAGCAAATGGTGGCTTGTTTATATCCAGCAGCTATGGAGCAACATTATCATTCATTTGGAGTCGTGTGTCTGGCCACCTTGCAAATGCAAATTCAACATTCCCTATGTTTTGGTGTTCACTAACTCTGGAGGAAAAATATTTGGCTCTTTAGCTGCTGAATGTTCCACAAAGTTCACCACTGAGTCGCTAACTTTGTCTTGTCTTCGGTGCTGAGCAGGTGGTGTACAGTGGATGCATGTACATGCTGTGACTGACAACAACACTATGAGAGAGAAATAAAACAGTAAAGTTGCGTTATTGAAAGCTAAACAATGAGCTGAAACTCGCTATGTATCTCTGCTATAAAGCTGAGTGGAGCTGCAGATCCAGCTGATAATTCTCTGTTGGTTCATCACTACTCACATTACACATTGTCATTTGATACAATATCATTATAAATATCCCTAAAATCACGGGGTAAGTGTATCTTCCCTCTGTGTTGTTGTTCCCTATCATTTCCTGCATCTCCTCTCCTCTCCTCTCCTCTCCTCTCCACCCTTTACCAGATGTGACCTATCACATGCCCCATCTGTCTAATGCACCTCGTATCTCCAACAGTGCCATCTCCCCAGCAAGGCCCGGGATTTCTCTTGCTCTCAAACACACCACACGCACATACGGCAACAAAATTTGCTGCTGATGACCTCCTTACTATCTACTGTATCTCAGCTCTCTTACACTCAGCTTCTTCTGGCTATGCACAACGTGTGCCTCTATCACTGCACATCCATTCATCACTGTGACGCTTTACAGTGACAGTGAAGTGATAGTGTACATCAAGATCAGAGGACATCACCTGCATGTATATTGTGGTGCAGCATAGTGGGCTTTCATGTTTAGCAAGTTTTCCACCTAGATGGTGTTTTGGCTGTGAAGCTGACTTCATTATTTATTTATACACTAAACTCAACCCTACATTAGGACTGACCTACTTATCTTTTCAGATACCAAAGCTTGGCATTTCCCATCGCTATCTTTCCTCAAGCTGTTTTTTGATTGTTTCTCCTCTCCTCTCCTCAATCCTCCCCCTTTCCTCTCTTCTCCTCCTTGATATGCGGGCTGTCACGCAGTCCCTTCTGTTGCTATGGCGAGGCTGTGGGTGCGAAAATGGAGGACTGCGTATCCAAGACCACCACAGATAACAGAAAGGGGAAGGCGAGGATAATGGTGATGATGACGATGATGATGTGCAGGAGGAGGAACACAAAAGCAAAATGGGGCAGGGCAAGTCTGAGACAGCAGGAGGTGAAGAAAACAACAGGAAGAGGAAGAAAGGCGAGGGAATACAAGTCGGGTACGGGGTGCAAAAGTGAGGAAGGTGTGCAAAGCAAGTTCCAAATCATTTTGAGGAAACTGAAAGAGTAATGCTGAAAACCACAATGAATACTCAATAAAAACTATCCTTGGATGGTTTATATAAAGAAATTGTTGTATGGCTGTGTTGTATTAGATAGAGCTGAACTCTCACAATTTAAACAGCACACAGTATATATACTATACAAGCATGTTAAACAGGAGGAGGAGGAAAGGGAGTAAGAGTGTCACACTGGCCTGTTTCTCTTGATGATTCATCAGTGTCATCTAGTTCGTCACTGTGGACTGAGTGGCCTCTGAAATAACCCTCACGTCACTCCCTCATGTTGTCATGGTAATCTCATTATCTTATTTTTGATACCCAGGGTGATCGGCAGCATCAGGACACCTAGAAAAAGGAGAGAGAGTTAGGGGAAAGATAAGAGCGGTTGTGTCAGTGAAATGCATGTTTGAGTCAAAGAAATAAAACTGTGTGCAGACAAACATACGGCTACACTGCAGGAAAACTGTATCTCCAAGTGTCAGCTGTACAGAAATATTCAGTGGGAAAAAAGCAAGAGACAAACTGTGTCAGATGTTTTGAGTCAGTGACTTGTGCCTGCATTGGTACCTCATTCATACCCTTGATACAACTGCAAACAAAATGGCATCTCTGTTAGGAGTGATTGTGCACTTTTTCTTTCACAGAGAAACTTCCAAGGAAATAAAGCTCGATGTACTGAGAGTGTGGTTCTCTCGCTCTCAGATGCCCCCTCATGTGCTTCTTCCCTTTTTTCTGCCTTCAGTTGTGTGTATATTCATTTTGTCTGTGTGTGTGTGTGTCGGTGTGAGTGTCTGTGCGCGTGCGTGCATAGAGTATGTGGTGCAGTTGTTAGGGGCTTCTGAGACATTTCTGTCAGGTGCCTATGTGGGACAAAAAACTCCTATGGGGCCTTTTTTAGATGACCACACACACACACACACACACATGCACGCTCACACAAATGGATATGAACTGAAGTGGAACAGCAAGGTCACAGTTTTTTCTGGGTGCCATGACACCCTCCGAGAAGATGATAAAATGCGGGGGAAAAGGAGAAGGGAGAGTAAGGGATGAGAGGGGTATATTTCTTCATAAATGATGAGTTCTCCTTGACCCCAATTATAACAGTGGGATCAGGTGATTATAATTTTTCTGTAAAAAAAAAAAAAAAAAAAAGGAAAAAAGAGTTAGATGTCTGCTCTGCTGCGAGGGTTGCAGCCAAGTGAGGAATATTAACTGACTGAATAACAGCAACAGTGAAAAAAGGGCAAATTCTTTCACACTGGTGCAACAACAGTCTTTCTCAAATGTCCGTATGCATCACGCTTGGCAGTAAATGTACTGTCTATGACTGGCAGCAAATTGTAAGTGAATGCCCAAAATTAAACTGTAAATGTTGGGTTTAGATGGAATTAATCAAATTTGTCCTTCCCGAAACAAGTTATTCTTTTTAACCAAAGTCTAGAATGATTTAAAAGTCATAAGTATATTCTACAGGTTTATATGTACATGTTGTCTGATGTATATGTCTCAGTGATATCAAAACATTACTATTAGTCTAAGCCCTGCTGGTGGACCCCAGAGGCTGCGATGACCATTATATCATTATAGTATGTTGGATAAATGTTGGATGAAACAGAGCATGGAAATCTACACATTGGTTTATGATATCCTTAATAGACAATAGAAAATTACTGGCTGACAGAGGCACAAGACAAAAGGTCAATAGGGTCATCAAAAATAAACAGGTTTCATCCTCTGAGGACCATGAATATGTGCTGCAAATTTCATGGCAATTCAATTTTGAGACACCATGCGCTTCACAGAAGTGTTGCTCAAGGAAAATCTGACAGCAGTTGGGGGATAGCACAGCACTATCTGAAAGGTCAGGAAATCACCAAAATCATTAGAACTCATCCTGTGGGGGACAATGAATATCAAGACCGAATATAAGGGTCGGAGGAAATTGAGCCCCATTGTGCATTACATCAAGTGCTAAACTGAATGACAGGGTGGCTGACAACATAAATTATTGTGCTGTACCATATATTCATACTGCACTTCTGTTCCTCTCTTACACACACTTCTTCTGAGATGTAATTACCTCTTCAACTGCTACATCAAACTGATGATCACAGAGCGAGGAAGCTCAAACACGGTGAACGTGCCACTGAGTACACTGCTGATGGAGACTAGATGGACATGAAAATATGCCAAATTATCAGTTTAAATCCTGCTCAGCTGGCCGGCTCTGTTATACAAACACACGCTCATCCCTTCATCATGCCAACCCTTCCCCCTACATGCATGCAGATAGACTGCTGCCTTATGACCTTTGCTCCACAAAACGCTCCTTATAGATTACAGATCAGGGTGTTGCATTGTGCCTTTGGCTTGTATGCATGTGCTTGCAAGCTACATATGTGTGAGTCCACACTTTCTTGTTCTTTCCATATGTGCCACATGCCGTGATGGTGATGTTTCACAGAGAAGTCACTGAGTTCAACAGCCGCTTTTAACAGCAACATCCAATGTGTGACAAACTAATTGGCTAACAGCACATCTGGTGATTCCTGACCTAAATAAATAGATACATTGATACATTTCATGAAGAAGGTTTCACCTTTTGGGTTCTTCCAAGAACATTTGTACTTTTCCATAGCAAAGAAATGGCCATGCGGGTGTAAAGTCTGAATAGGATGACTCAGTGGCTCAGTTTCAAGACATGCAACTACTGGGATCACAGTTATTCAAGACTAAGAGTTTACAGCCATGCTAGCAGCTCTGTGAGGCTGTGCCTTTGAGTAAAATAATGACAGTGACAATGCTGACATGCTGATGTTTAGCAGGCAATATTTACCAGGTTTGCTATAATAGTTTAGCCTATTATCCTGCTAACATTCACTAATAAGCACTGATCACACAGTATAGTTAAGGCTGATGAGAATGTGATTAGTTTTATATTTTGGATATTTGGTTACAATCCAATATATTGGCCAAATTGTGACCTGATGATGGTGCTGGATGAAAATTCAGAGCATCATCAAAGTCAGAAAGATTTATCCTGTGGGGACCATGAAAGTCTGGACCAATTTTCATGACAATCCATCCAATAGTTGTTTACATTTCCCTCTGAACAAAAAAAAAAATCAATTTCCAAACTGAAGTGACTTTTATAATCACCAGTTAGTTGGGGTACGGTTTGCATCACACTTATTTCACAAAATGAAAAAAAAGAAGCCTGCTGCATCAGTTTAATACCAGATTCTCACTGATGTTAATAAAAGCCACACATCACCTCATGTCCCCGTACAGCCTGTACTTTAAAGAAACATGTTGAACTGTTTCTGCGTTGTTTCGTCATTCCCAACAGGAATGTTGAGTGATGCTCTTCTTGCATGAGCAGTGCCGTTCATCGTTTCAAAGGAGTAGCGAAGGAGAACTGTTCCAAACATTGCTTTATAGTGCTAATATTTATTTATTTATTTACTGTGGTAACTGCAGGTGTCAGAAGAAACAAACACAAACCAACAGGTAATGTTTGATAGGATTCTTTGCTCCGACAAAGGCTGATGCCCGGTGGTGGTATAGTGGTGTTAGGAAGAGAATAAAGGCAACCTTGATATGCAAGTGTTACCAATGTTTAGATTTGTAGGAATAGCAATGACAATTAGATGGATAGCCATAAAATTTGGTACACACATTGATGCCTCTCTCAGGATGAATTGTAATAACGTTGGTGATCCCCGACTTTCCATGTTGTGTCACCGTCGGATCAGAGTTTTAATTTGTCCAACAAAACTGCAAAACTAATGATACTCCTGTTAGTCTCAGCCGCACTTTGTTGGAATGTGTTGTTTGTCAGCAAATGTTAGTATGACATACTAAACTAAGACAGTGAACATGGTGAGCATCATACCTGAGCATCAAACATCAGCAAGTTAGCATTGCAACTGTGTATGTATGTAGCATGTAAGTATACAGTGGTGTTTGCACCACTGTGCCTGACTACAGCCTCCTCATGGGGCTGTTAACATGACAGCATCACGCTTATGAATGTTGGTGATGAGTAGACAGTAAAAATTAATCAGGTACAGTGCACCACCTATGCAAGTTTCATGTGTAACATGCTGTACAGTCAATTGAAAGGATCAACTCAACAAACACACATCTTTTCTGAATTTACACCACAGAAGCAAAAGGTTCTAATAGACTGCCGTTTCACATGATCCTGGTCTCGATGTCTCTCCCTCTCCTCCTATGCATCTGTGTCTGCATGCATGTGTGTGTGTGTGTTGGTGGTTAAATGGCTGCCTACAACTTGGCAGAGCTCTGTTTAGACCTCGCTCTGCATCTCAATTACTGCAGGCACACTGCAGAATGAGTCAAGCACTGTCAACACTGGCAGAGCATTCAGACTCATCACTGGCTCTGGGTATGAGTTTCTGAAGGTTAAGGTGTGTATATGTGACTGAGTTTGTGTGTGTGTTTGGATCTGAGTGTGTGTGTAGAAGCGAAAGAGTGAGTGAGAAAGAGAGATGGCCTGTCTTTCTAAATAACTTCTTACGAAAGATATTCTTATGAAGATTTTAATATACAGTGTGTCTAATCAGGTCAGAGGACAGTGGGAGCCTTCAGCGTTTTGCAAACAGCAGACGCACTGACTGAAAAAAGTCTAAGATACTACGATAGTATGACCCCTGTGTTATTCTGTGTCTGTGTTGTCCTGATGACCTGCATGCCCAGTGTTATTATGGGTAATTACCTGTCTGAAACAAGAATGGCACAGTGACCAACGCAAGTTATTACAGGCTGAGGTGTGACAATAAGCAGCATGGACAGCCAAAGAGTGTGTTTGTGTGTGTGTCTGTGGGCGGGTGAGCGAGTGAGTCCATGCATGTGTGAGCAGGAAGTTTTCTCTGTAGTTTATGCATGACTTGGGTATATTCATGCCATGACTCTTACCGCCCGTGCACACAGAATAATATGTAACCCTTCATGCATTCCCATCTGGGAGTCGTCGGGTTACGTTATATTTCTGCTTGGCATTGTAGATCACGCAGCCAGACATATTGCTGCACACATGACATCCTCATTCATTTAGTGTTTGATTTTTATGGCTACTCTCATTTTGTAGCATGTGTTGCTGTCCCACAGTAAGCTCCACCAGGCATCGCTCCAGTATTGCTGAATTCAAAGGCAGATTTTCTCTTCCGAGGTGCATCATAATCCTGTGAAATAATTATTCAGCAGAAATTCCCTGAATGTCACAGCCTCATTTTCATCAGCCGTCATTGGTGTGGCTCTTTAGACTGTCTGCTAGCTCACTGCTATTGCCACGTATTCCACTTCTGAGTTAGATGCATGGATGAATCATCAAAAGTGGTGTTCCAAGATGGCGCCCATTCATTCCAGTAAAATTTGCTCACCCAGAGTACATGCAAAAAAAAAATTCTCTCTGCTTAATCTTTGCTGTACATGAACATGAGTGTCTCTGTCCCTGAACCCACCATATGACATTAAGCTCACTCTAGGCTCTGGAAAGTTTTCAAATGTTAAACCTTTTTTGGTTTAAAAATTCATAATATAAAGAAATAATTGACTTTGTTTGCATTTCAAAGTTTCCAGGGGATTTTTAATCTCCTGCAGTCTCAGTTACTCACTAGTACAAACTGGCACCTCTTGAACAAATCAAGCAAGGGATTTGACTCAGTGTCACAAAAGCTACAATAAAGACCAAGCATACAATATAATTTTATGATCAAAACTAGTGACTCCAACATGCCAAACTGGAATGATCCCCAAAGCAGGTGACTTATCAGTTTTCTGAGGAAAGACAAGCAAAATACAAATTTGTGGATGAGAAAAGCAGCGAGCATGATTCAGTTGAATATAGAATGGAAGTGAAGACAAGCTGACTACTGCATGGTTGTCATTGCGGTGGCTGTGGTTGACTTGGCAACTAAATCTCTGTGGGGTTGTTGGGATAGAAACAGGCTGATGATTATTGAATTTTTTTTTTCAATTTGAACATCTCTTTCAACATACGGTCATGGTTCTGCAAGTTGTGTTGGACTGAGTTTTTTCTGTGTAACACAGTTTGCTATATATCATCGTCATCATTCAGTGGGTGCAAAACCCAGCTTGTTTCTCTGAAAGCCTGAAGGACATTGAAGCATCATGACAGCAATGCAGCTATCCATTTTAGTTCCTGTGCCGCCTCCTCCTCTACCTTCACCTCTCCTCCTCTTCCTCCTCCTCCTCCTCCTCCTCCCCTGCCTGCTAATCGTCTGTGTTTCTCTCTTTCCATCCTCCTTAACACTGTCATCCTCCTCCTCCTCCTCTCACTCTGTTTCTCTCTCTCCCTTGACTCATCATCCTTGTCCTCCCTTCCTCTCTATCGCCCTTCTCCTTTTGTTTGAGATGTAGGACCTCGGGGACTCAAGGCTGCAGTAAAACAAGTCTGATGAATTTAGTATGTCCTGATGAAAGTCCTTGAGCAAAATTTCAGCAATGTAAAAGAAACACACCCTTAAGATAAAGTGCAGCTGGGCATATGGGATCATTTTTGCTTAAAAAATGTAGTTGGTCAGTGCTGAAGAGTCACTGTGCCATTCAGACTTCTGTCAAAGCTCCATTACTCTCACAATTTGAAAATGTTCAGAGCTCGCCGCTATGCTAGGTGTTTTCATGTGTGTGTATGTACATGTGGGGGTGGTATGGGTGGACCTCTCTGATGTCAGGGAGTGAGTGTGATGAGGCTTTGTCTGTGAGGTTGTAAATGTTTGATGGGGTTTGATCCTACCATCTGTCCACTACTGCTGGCTAAGAGAAAAAGAGTACAGAGGGACTGGGTTAAAGCAGGCAGCACGAACAGAGGCAATGATTAAAAGAATAAAAAATAATGTCAGCATGTCATCCTTTGAGCAGTATTATAAAAGAGTGACCACTCATCTTTAAATGTATGATTACTATACATGCAATGCAAATTTCCCTTTGTTAATGTACTACATGAATAAATGTGACTTGACTTGACAGTAGAAGAGGAAGGACACAAAATACACCTATCATACATTTTACACCACAAAAGAATGTTATTATCACATACTCCTATAATTTAGTCACTCACCTCTGTAAACCATATCACTCTGCAAAGCTACAGTGCCTGGATGTACTGCAGGAACAATAGTTCATATGTAAAAACTATAGGTGCTATTGAACTTTAGACAGCAATCAACTGTGATAACTTGCAAAGAAAACAGAGGCACTTTAAAATGACAGACAAAGTATATAGACTTCACCACGTAGAATAAAGTGGTGCTTTTAGTTCATGGTGGCTAAGTGGGAAGCTGTCGGAGAAAAAAAACTTTCTGAAGTTTTAAGGTTGTATATAGTTTTGTTGATGACTTACAAACTCTTTATCTGTACAAAGACAAAGGCCCTGTTTGAACAAACTGTGGTACTACACCCTGTGATGCAGAAGACAGACTGGTTGGTCAGGGGTTCTATACCTTTCATATGTATATGTGTGTGTGTGTGTGTGTGTGTGTGTGTGTGTGTGTGTGTGTGTGTGTGTGTATTACTATTTTACTAAAAGATAAAAAAAAATGTGTGTAAGGAGATTGGTTCCTTCAGTATGCAGTCTTTAAATAGCCGCCCCTGTAGTCTGAAAGCCTGCTTGGGGCTGCAAGCCATTCACACTATGGAGGAGTGTGAAACAACAACATGTGTGAATGAGTCATTAAAATCCCCTCTCCAGCCAGAGGCAGTGATGAGTATGAACTTTAACACTGAAGTACCTGGAGGTCCTCTCCTGGCTAAAATTAAAACTAATTCAAAATAGAGCTTTAGACAGAATCACCAACAGTGAACCTCCAAGATGTTCCCTGCTGAGCATGTCATGACTAGGAGGTCTGCTGATAGGTACACAAGAGCATACACATTTATATCACTACACAGGTTTGTGCCTTGTTCTTATTGTTGCATGTAAAGCATTACATTGGTTTGCTGTAACATTAGTTTTGATCACTGCTATATGAATAAACATTTCTTCTTCTTCTTCTTCTTCTTCTTATTGTTATAACAAGAGGAAGACATAACACTGTGACATTTGTTATCCAATTATTTGCTTTAAAACCTTCTGAGGACAGCATTGCAGATGATCAAAGAATATGCTAAACAGTTTGTTATAGATATTCTACGAAGAACAAATATGCATGAATGCACAAAATGCAATTTTGTTTGCATGCATGCAGAAAAGCAGTCACGTTGCTGTGGACCTCTGATGACCCCAGAGGCTGGTGACAGGCAGAACTCCCAGCCAGGGCGATTTTAACAAATTGATCATCCATGTGTTATACTCCAATCAATGGCTCTAACTACCAATGGGCCAGATTGTGAACTTTTTATACTGAGGTCAATAAACACAACAGATCCAGGCGGGCCCTGAGGGATTGGGTTGGGGTGGGGGATCAGTCTCTTTACTAAAGGCCCCCGCCTCGCACTGTCGCTCACTGGAAAGGTCACAAAGTCTTTCTGCCTGATAATAATGCTAACGCAGCTCGTACAGCAGTCATCACCAGTCCAGACATCAAATAGGATTAATGAAATCCTGTAAACTCTTGTGGCTTCCTGCTCATCTGTGACCTTCCTTTTTACAGTAGCCCTTCCTCAACTCAGTCTGAAAACCTCTCAGTCTCAAGATTTTGTCTGAAATCAGCAGTTTGATAGCTGATTAAGAAACCGCGTTATGTAACGTTGCAGAAATCAGCAAAGTATAAGCAAGCACCGCTCCTTTGATGCAAGCTAAGGCACTCAGCAATCAGACGGCTGAAATAAAATATCCATGATCAACCTCTCTAATAAGCAACCAGGCCACAGTACTGAGAGTCTCCAAGGAGTACAAACTTAAATCCAATTCTCAAAATGTACCATTTTCTTTTTCTGAAGCAAGTCTGAGAGAAAGTTGAGGTATAAAAGAGTGAGGCTTCAGTACATTATGACAGAGAGTGATAACCTCGGTTAGCTTTTGGCTGGTAGAGCTGTGAGGTCTAAAGGGAGAGAAGCATCTGGAAGAGTAATTAACATAGAACAATCTGGCTCTCAGAATATAAATCTTTGACAGAGAGGCCTCACTTATTCCTTCCAAGGCTCCCAACTTCCACTGATTGCTAATATAGAAGATCAATGCCAAATGAACCTGATAAAACCCATCACATTACAATTTCTCAGCCAGCTTACAACAACCACAATATGCATTTGTGAATTTACAGCACTGATGTTAGGATGGTACAATGCAATAAATGGATGGATAACAACAACTTCAAGTGATATATGTACTGAAGGATTTCCTCTGGCCACATGAGAAAGAAGGGCACTGCTGTGTTGAATATAACATTAATACCAACCCATGACTATAAAAAAGGGGGAACAGGTAGCTTTGCTTTGACCGAAGGAAACAAAATCTACCTACCAGAATGAGTTCAGAGCAAGTGTTAGATCAAAGGTATTGTAAAAATGAATTAGAATAGATTCAAGAAAATTTGATTCACAAAAGTGTCACCAGGGAAAGATCAACACTAAACCCGAAGAGGAAGTACAGCACAGTAATTAATCTAGTAAACATGAACATAAACTTCACAAGATCAAAGATAAAAATAGTAAGATAAGCAGCAGTTATCCCAACAGTAGTTCAACAGTTACCTTAGAAATTTGAATTAGCACATTAGCCCCAGATAGATAGTATATGGCTACCTTGGTTAGCAGTAAACTTTCTATTTGGGCCAAAATAAATTGCAGAAAATATCCTAACACTAACAAAAATGTGTTTCCATTGAAAAAAAACACAGAGTTAATGAGAATTGGGCCAAATTAATGTACTTGGGTGTGCACAAAACACACCCAATTAATGTCCAGAGCTGATGACTTTGATAGACCAAAGCAATGCAGAGAGAAACAGTTTCACTTTGCTTGCATGCGACATATGGCTCAGAGCCCTTGGGAATGTTTACCAGACATTCCTTAATTCTCTGTTCACAGTTGAAGAAACTAAGATTTGCAGGATTACAGAGTTGCTGGAGGGAGTAACGTGTAGTGATGTCTGGAAACCTCTGGCTGGTAGTCACAGTGTGCACATCATTCACTTACTTTCACTACATCTGCCCCAGCTAACACACACATCACAGTACATCACTGTATCCTCGGAGGTACAGCTGTGTCGGCTGATAAGAGACACTTGGAGCTCCACCTCAAAGTTAAAGTGATCAGGAAATGAAATACTATAAGCCTATATGTTTCTCTGGGCCCCCCTCCCAACCACACACATACACATGTAAACACAAATACACACACAGATATATACACACAGGCCCAAGTGAAGACTGGCCTGATGTTTCAATGAACAAACTAACACAAGTACACAAACACACATTATTTTTCTTTTTAACTGAAACAAACACACACACACACACACACACACACACACACACACACACACACACACACACACACACACACACACACACAGTGTATGACTTTCAGGTCTTTAAGGAGGACTTTCCATTATTGATGAGGCCACATGCTCTATACCTTTATTGAGGCAGGGGGTAGCTCACGTCTGCTTGACTCAGCATTCCTCTGTCCATTGCTCTTTCTTTTAGCCTCTGTCAGCATGTGTGTGCGTGTGTGTCTGTATGTGTGTGTCTGTACAGACACACAGGAAAGAGAAAACAAGAGAAAGACAGATGCAGACAATGAACCCCACGCAGAAGGACCTTACAAGAGACACAGCTCAAGTCAGAGTACAACTAGCAGGCCAGTGGACAACAAACAGACTTTTTGATCCTGTTTTGTTGGTCAACAGAAATTTCCACTGGCTTGATTTTGATGTAGGCCCCTCAGTCCCTCAGACCAAGGACTTTCCTATCGAGGCTGAGTCACCAATTTGTCCACCAAGTGCAGCCTCAATGTGAGTGAGAGTAGTAGCTGCAAGGCATTGATACGAGAAACAGGTTGGCTAGCAGCTAAGTGAAAATTTCACGCTCCTATTCGTTACTTTGAGTCAGAGATTTGGGGAATATCTACTGCTGCATTTACACGAGTTATAGTTAAACAATATCCAATATTAGCACAAATAGTATAAAGTGAGCAAATTAAAAATGAACTATACACTTTTTGTTCATTTGTTAATGAGCCCCTACCAATACGTAACATACAAAACGTCAATTTTTCTGGACTGCAGTTCTCCATCCGTGACTGTACTTAGGCACGGCCATGCTTTGTGCTAAATACTACTACTGCATGCTAACATACTCACTGGATTCACCAACCTTGCCATGCATGGACCCATTCCTCTTGAGTGGCTAAAAATTATTCTGGGAAATTATCCATTCTAGGAAAGGAAATCACTAACTGTAACAGAACTTGTTAGCACATTGCAGGAGCATGATTACATCATAATATCATATATTCTGGATTATATCCCTGGGTCCCCAATCACATCTGGACTGATTCTAGCAGTTATCGTCCGGCACTGACTGACATGTGGAAGGTTTTCTGTGTGTGTGGATGTGGAAGTAGCATCTGACAGTCATGCTGTATATGGCCCAAGTATGAGCCGGATTTATTTTGCTACCTGGGATTAAAATCTATATTACAACACTTTCTGAGAAAATGACTCATTGAGATTTGACTTGAACATCACATTAGAAAAAAACAGCTGAAGATGATCAAAACACCACATCCATCCAGCAGCTGTTGTTCCTTTCAGCTTGTCACCCAGCCAGACTCATCAGCCATGGACAAGTGCCCAGAAGGTAAATGAAACCACTCCTTCTTTAGAGGCACAGTTCCTCAATTGATTTCACACACACATACACACCCGCGCACACACACACACACACTTCTGTGCACATTCCTTATTTATACATACATACATACATACATACATACACACATACCACCTTTTGGTAAATCAGTAATTGCTTCCAAATGTTTTTTTTCTCACATTGATTCATAAGAAAAATCAAGGCTCAGATGTGTGAAAATAAGCAGAAGCAGAGTCACTTTTGTATGTCATGAACAGTGAATGAATGAAAATATAGCCCAAATCTGACATTGCCATGGCAACAACAAATTCACACATTGCAGACAGCCATGTATAGTACACGGATCACTCAAGATACAGGGATGTAGTGAAAGCTATTAAGATAGAGAAACACATTTATACAGTTTTCTGTGCATCCTTGACCAAATGTCCCCACAGATAGGGATCCATTTTGAATAAACCAAGGCACTGTGTTCAATCCGTTTGAGAATATAAGAATTATATAAGAATATAAAACTTTCCTGTGTTTTTATGAAACTTTCTGGCATTAACTTGTGCCGTTATCAGAAGAAAAATCACGCTTACTGCCAGGGCAAAAATGGATAATTTACCAGTACAATATTTCTGTGCCACTTGCAATAATAATGCAAATTTTCTCTCTAACATAGGTGCCTCTCCAGATATAATTCATTCAGTTTTTTTGCAGTTCATAAATTGTCAAGCGTATTTTTAAAGGACAATTCTTTACATCACTTGTCATATTTTCCTTTATTAACATGGGAAGTTGCACCATAATCAGACAGAACTGTGGACTGAAAAATTAGTCAAACAGCCGATTTCCCAGTTTTGCTGCAGTACAAAATGTTGAATTTTGAAATATGTGTTAACTCACTTAACCACATATTTGCTCAATCTAGTGCGCAGGCAGGCAGACACACACACACACACACGCACACACACACTGACACTTACATCACAGACCCCCAGCTGCTGCTCTGTTGTAATTTATTATCCCCGCTGTACCCAGTGGAGTCATGAAATCGGCCTGGCCTTTATGACACACACATGCACGCACACAGACACGCACATACACACACACACACACTAAGTCCATGTGTCTTTTTCAAACATTCATCCCGGCTCACTACCCAGCAGAGACCTCTGTGGCTTAATTAGTATAGCGTCCCCAAGGAGTGCACAACAGGGCAAAATACACTGGACGGAGTCAGTGTTTTAGAGTTTCACTCTAAAATTAATATGAAGAAAGGTGATGGTTTTCATTTATATTTAAAATTATGTTATCAATAATCATGTATGTCATTAAGACAGATCAGTATGACCACAGTAGAAGCATTGGAAATGTGACTGATTTATCAAGTCTTTGTTGTGTGTAAAGATTGCAAATCATAGTGTTGAAAATAAAAACATTAAATCCTTGTCTGAGGCATTGACAGTAAAACACTTTCACATATGTGTTTTACTGTCAAGAAGTTTTAATGGACATTTCAGATAGAAGCATTTACACACTTGTAAATTTGATTTTGCATCCATCCCTGATCCATGTTTGCTGCTGCTCTCTTATCCCTCCATCCGCCTCGCACATATTTGCTTTTTGCATCATCTAATTCACTCCCCTCCCACTCCACCTCGTACCCCAAGGTCCTTGTTGTGTCCCAGAGCCACCCAGGAGCATGTCCACACCGTTTTGTTAGCAACATGTACACTCTCTGAATATTTCATAAGACACAAACACAACTCTACAACAGCACATCATGAGGCTTTGTTACGTCGTTCAAAACTGTCTATCCTGTCCTGAGATACCATACATGCAAACATCTGCATAATTTAGACAAATACAATTGCTGTGAGGTCAAAACCTTGTATTTCCCAAATGTCAATGTGGATGTTATTAGATGGATCACAATGCACTCCAATCACATGAATGGGCTGCCTAATGTTCTCCACCATCACAGCAGTGGCAAATTGCTCAAATTGAGATTTTAAGATTTAGACTATCAACACTGGAGTTGTGAGCTTACCATGTGCACATATGCACTTAGGCACCTTCGTGCACACACACAATTGCACACTCACAAACACACACACATGCACTCTGGGAGGAATTGCACCATAATTAAGCCTAAGGTAGAGTCGATTAATTTTTTAATGGATTCAATGTTTTATTCATAGCACCTATCCAGTCGTGGATATGGCAGAGCACACAAAAAAACACTGCAGGAATGAGAACACATCCTAAAACTGGCTATTAGCTATTTCATACAGTAGACACAGTAACATTTTAGTTTGAAATTGTAGATACATATAGATCTCATAAGTAATTTCACAAATGTGTATGCCACGTCCCTTCTGCTTTGTGTTTTGTGTCTGTTTTGCTCTGGACATGGGCAATTTGTTAAAATAAAATTAAAAAGTGCGTGAGACAGAGAGTGAAAGACAGAGAACAGAAGGAGGAGAGGGTGTTGTCTCCTGAGTGAGGCCAGTCAGACCGGTTATTCTGTCCCAGAAATCCATTTACAGTACCAAGCACTCTGCCTAATCATCCACCCTGCTGTGAGATGAATATCCTGCCCTATGCAAGAGATACTGTGAAGCTGGAGCACATTTAGGACTTTAAAGCGTTATTCCTTCCTCCTGCTGATTCTCACCCTCCAGTGTATGATTAAGATTTCACTGGAATGCTTTTACTTGTCGAACAGAACAGAGATTAGAAAATGAGGAGAAGAAATGGAGGTCACAAGTAAGAATGACAATATATAATTGAAATACATGATACAAGTGTTAGGCTGGAGCTGCTGTGCTGCATATGTCGCTTCGGATATATTACATTGCTTAAAAAGCAAAGCAGGAAAATGATTATTTGAGGAAGATAGCTGCTGCATTATCATTTCATTATTATTAGATAATTAAAAGACTAAATTATTCCAGGGACGACAAGACAGAACAATCTGCACTCTAAATTCAGTAATAATTTCTGATATTTGATATAAGTGGCTCATAAAAAGAGAACTGACCAATATTTGTTTTATCTGGAAGTAATAGAGCTTTGGGCTAATGCTGCTCTATTGTAATCCAAAATTCAATCCATCTCCAATACAAACCAATTAAATTCCCTATTATGGTGGAAAAACTTGTAAAAGTTTGAAAAAGTTTAGGTTTCGTATGGTTACTGTTATCAGTGCTGTGGTTTAAAGGGATGATCTGTCTTGGTAAACAACAGAAGTAAGGAAAGAAGCAAGCTCCAATTTGTGGTTTCTCTTATTGCAAAGCTTGCATTAAATTTTTTTGTATCAAATTTCAATTGTCAAAATAAATGACTCGAGTTTGCTTTTGAAGCTATTTACCTCCACATTCTACCTTATGTGTGGGTATTTGCACAGCTCGCACCAATTTGCAAACTGAATGTGAACAGTGTTGCTATCAGATTTTGGTAATATACTTTTTTAATCGGATTAAGCTGATCTCTCCCTAACACTACCAATACCTGCCATCCACCTCCCATCCCCTGCTCATCCTTTCTGTACACATTTAATAATGCAGAACATTACAGATTCCCTAATTTATCACTCCATCCCAGCTGGACTTGAAGTGACAGATTTATTAGATAGCTATTTGTGGCTGCATGTGACACTGCCAGTTGAGGGTCAGTGAGACTGACAGAGTCAAAGCTGTTTGATGACCTCGAAGTGATAATGACCATACAGGAGAGAAGGACACAGAGGAGGACAGAGAGGGAGATAAAGAGATGTGCAGAATGGTGTGGGCGGGTGATGAAGTAAAAAGGGTTGGATGGTCAGACATCTGGCAGAGTAAAGCAGACAGACAGATCTCTTAGCTGGGCTGTGTTGTGGTATATTACAGAATCTGGGGAGATATTGAAATTATTATGTGATAAATCACAAGTTAAACTGTTATATCAGAATACTGTGCATGCAGGAAATAGCTGGGATGTTTAGGCTTGCTTTTAAATACAAGAGGAGGTCCATCAGGGTTAGATTCTGTCAGATGGACAGAATATCATGAATTTGTGAGTGTGCTATTGAAATTAAACCATGCCTTCCTGAGACATTTACAGAACCAAGCATTGTTCCTTAGTTTGTGCTCTCAAATTCAGGCTTTTCAGAAGATAATGTCAGCTGTATGTAGCCAAAAACAACAGCCTCATTCATAGAAAAACAGCCCACATACTGAAAAAGAAGAAAAAATTCATGAAAAAACTGTGAATAAAAGTGAACAATACTTTTAGGGACAATCGTTAGCACTACTTACGGACCCTGTAATTCAAGATACTTAAACATGCTATCAGACTATCAACAACAAAGACCAGTTAGGACAGGAGAGGCAAGGACTACCAGGCATCCCCCCCCCCCCCCACCCTCCAGGCATGGTCACACAACCTGCATAGAGCACAATACAATCCAACAGCACTACAAACTGCAGTCTCCAAAATTACAGTTTAATCAACACAAAATTAACATTATAAGCTAAGACTGTTGTGTTTAATATAAAAGCCAAATAATTAAAAACAAAGCAGTAATGCTTTAAGCTGTTACGGGAAATAAGGTTAAGGTTAATTCCTCATTCAGACCCCCTGGATGTGGTGTTCTCATGTAGAAGAGTAGCTAAGTAGTTTTTGATCCGTGTCACCACCTCTTTGTGGTTTCGCAATCTGTTGTATGGAACACAATGACAATGCTGAGTGGCCAGCTTTTTATTTATTTATTTATTTATTTTTTTTTACTTCAAATCATTTCTGCTGTGGTGCTGTGACACTTTTGTTTTCCAAGCTGCAGTGTCAGTCATTCCCACTTGTACACTGAAGGAGCATGAGATCAAAAACCACGGGCTAGGGATGCTCTTTTTCTGAGGCATTGCCGTCCTTTCAAGAGAGAGAGAAGGGGGGGCGGGGGTTTGGTATCTCAGCTTTCTCACGACCTGATACCGGCTGCATCGTGAAAGGACAGGACCGTGCAGGGGAGGATTTTTTTATGATTCCGACCTCAGTGGGCCGTACTTATGCATGGCATGGGTGTATTATTGGTGCATGGCTGCTAAATGATGAAGAAACTGGGCGAGGTTGCCGGTGCTCCGTCCAATCACATGTCGAGGTGTGGCTCTCCGAGGGAGTGGTCAGGATGGAAAGGGTGGCGCTAGAAGCGGAAGTGTGTCTCGGCTGATCTCTCGCTGTTATTCGGCCACGGTCGGTTCCAGGAGAGAGGGGCAGTCAAGCACATAGGAATCGGCTGGCTCTGCAGGAAAGACACTTAGCGAGAAACGATCCTGAAATCAAACGGACAATGAACCCCATCGAATAAGGCTTGTGAAAGACCCGCGGCCGAATATATTTCACGCATTGCCACGTTAACAAAGCTCTTTGGTGATACGGTCCAGATCAGAGGCAGCGGGTAGAGAGCTGTGTCATTGAGCAGGCAGGACACGTCAGGAGAAGGGAGAAAAAAAAAGCTGACCGACTGCACTGTACGAGTCAGCTATCAAATCACCCGTGAAAAGCTTTGCCTGTCGTACTCATCTTTTCGAGGACACCACCTTGCTCTCAGCCCGAGGGAAGGATCTCGACAAAGACATCGCCGAGGTCGAAGGTGGTGATCAGAAGGTGAAAATGAATTTTACTCGCCTGTATCCAGCCTGTCCGGCTAGCTAGCTTTCGTGCTAACGGTTAATAGCTAGCTAGCTAACCCTAGCAACGGATGGAAATGTTAGCTTGCCAGCTAACATATCTAGTTTATTACATCGTAGTTATTACTATCAAGTGTAAAGACGTATTAATGAACAATAACGTGTGACACTTGCTCACTGGGCGCGTTTCGATGAGAGCGAGCAAGTGTATTGGTTATATCTGATAAATTTCGAGGTTGGACTGGCAGCTGTCAAACAAGGTCGAGTGGTTTTCCTACGTACGTTACAACGGTTCAACTGTTAATCTGTTCAACATTCATTGATATTTTGTGTTACTGTTATTCTCCTTGACGTTATACTGTGGCCAGTCAATTGTCTGTGACTAGGTTTGCGTTTGGAAAACGTCTCCAAATATATATATATGTGTGTGTGTGTGCGTTTGTGTGTGTCTCGTCTCGACACAGCAGTGTTTCTAGCTTTACTGGTGACTGCCAGCAGCTCAGCTGTAGACAAGCCGGCAACGTCATGGGGTTATAATTAGCTAAGATGTAATGTTAACTGGTTGGCTTTTGTCAACTGCTCAGAGTAATAAGGTTAGATTGTTCAGTGCAAGAATGAGCTCATTCATGACAATGTTGTGTGATTATCATATGTCTGGGAGTTCTCTGAGGGAGTAAAACAGACCCAACAGGGAAAAAAGATCTTTTATGTCACTAGGAAATGTCTGTGTCCATCAACTAGTTGTTTCTAAATCCCTTGATCTATAGTGGAATGAGAAAGGCTGACTGCTAACTCAGTGCATGCCATCCTGTGTGCTCTTCTCTCAATAGGACCATACGATCACGGGATAGCATTTGTGTGTGGGGGGAGAAAACAAATGGGGGATTACGGGTTTGGAGTCCTAGTTCAAAACAACACTGGCAACAAGTCTGCATTCCCAGTCCGAATCCACCCGCATCTGCAGCCCCCACACCACCACCAAAATGTGTCGCAGAGCCCTGCTGCTTTCATAAACAGCACCACAGCCGCAGGGAATGGCACCACGGGAGGCTCTCCCTGGCTCTTCCCTGCCTCTGCCACCCACAACAGTGTGCAAGACGAAATCCTGGGGGGCCCAGAGAAGCCCAAAGCACAGCAGCAACAGGAAATGCAGGAAACGCAAGAAAAGCAGCAGCAGTTGTCTCCTGGGAGTCACCAGGAGGGTGGAAGTGGTGGTGGGATCATTTCAGAACTGGAAAAAGCCCGGTCAGAGGAAGCCAAGACAGACAACGGCACATCTGAAGGAAGTAACGGAAAGGAGAAGCAGCTGCGTCTTGAGTCTCCAGTCCTGGCAGGCTTTGATTACCAGGAGACGCCTGGTCTTGGAGGAACTGGCCCTGTCCAGTCCAGTACAACCTCGTCATCACTTACTGGCTTCAACAACTGGTCCGCTGCCATCCCACCGGCGCCGTCAACCATCATTAATGAGGACGTCAGCTTCTTCAACCCAGCCTCTGCCAACAACGGGCCCCTGCTGTTCCAGAACTTCTCACACCATGTCAGTCCAGGGTTTGGTGGGAACTTCTCTCCCCAGATTGGACCAGCGGCAGCCTTGTCCCAGCACCACCCAGCTGCCCCTCCACACCCCCACTTCCAACACCCCCACAACCAACACCAGCAGCATCGGCGCTCCCCGGCCTCGCCACACCCTCCACCGCCCTTTCCGCATAGGAATCCGGCTTTCAGCCAGTTGCCCCATTTGTCTAACAGCCTGAACAAGCCCCCGTCCCCATGGGGTCCAGCCAGCTACCAGAGCCCCTCTCCCTCTCCTGGCTCCTCCACTTCCTGGAGTCCTGGAGGAGGCTATGGTAGTGGTGGCGGCGGCTGGGGAGGGTCTCAGGGCAGAGACTATCGCCGAGGTCTGAATGGCGGGATGACTCCCATCAACTCTATCTCTCCTCTGAAGAAGACCTTCCCTAACAACCATGTGGCATCCCAGAAGTACCCTCGAAACAGTCCCGCAGGCTTCAACCCCAAGTCGTGGATGGATGATGGAGTCGGCCGCAGTGATAACATCTTCCCCTTTCAGGTCAGTTTGCCTGTGATGGCCTCATTGTATGGTTTAACAATAATCCTAGCAGACTATTTCTTTCATTAACTGTAGCACATTGTTCCATTTTTTTCTGTGCTTTTTTACCTACGTTTGTGTGCACTTTATGTTTTAACAATGGCTTCTTGCTGCCTGAATGACTAGAAATTAATATGTCATTTATGTTAGCTGTTTTTATTTTTATTATTGTTTTTATTTCATTACAGTATGTGGTATAAATGCTATTTTTAAAGATGGGGGGCGGGGGGGCATGGATTTACATGATGCATTGTTAGCAGAGAAAGCAGTCACTGGGCTCTGTACTTCCACAGCTGTATGTCCCTGATGATGACTAATGTGGCTCTGTCACTGCAGTGGTGTGTGCCACGTATACGAGCTGGGGGGTTGGAGGGAGGAGTGGCGGTGTGGGTAGTGGAGGGGGGATTGAGGATGGAGAAATGGGAGAGGGAGGTTAGAGATGGGTAAAGAGAGAGAGGGTGTCAGGAGAACGATGACAGACAGTGAGATAGAAAGACAAAGGTAGATGCACCGGTGAACAATGAGGCATCATTATGGGATTTCTTTTACTCTAGTGAGAAACAAAGACAACAAATAAACAAAGGTATTATTTTAGATTGTTGGACTAAGTTCTATTCTTTACTCCTTCCACATAATAGGGAATCAGTCTAATTTATTTTGGTAAATGGTGCCTAATGATTTTTCAGGATCACCATTTTATTAATCACCTGGGTCATGGCTGTCAAAGCCTAGCAACTCGTTTTCAAAATGTCAGCCTGTTCATACTGTAATTTTTATCACTGGGTCCACTCACAATGAGATGGCTCGAATAATTGTATTATCACATGTAGAAACTGCCAATAGGATTGATGGAAAGAGGTAAAGGGAGCACAGAGATAAATTCATTTTATTGATCTTGCTCATGATTAATTGTGTCGGTCGTTACAAGGAGGCGGGGGTGGAGGGGGAAGGTTTCTATAGGCCCATCTAGGTCTGATGACCCTGATGAGAGGTTTCTTTAAGTACCATTTCTTCATTTCCTTCCTTTGGACAATGTTTTTTTCATCTTCTGGCAGTTTGTGCTGTCAAATTAACTTCTGGTCAGTCATAGGGACTTGGTTGCCATCAATTCCCAATGTCATCTTGGATGTCGTAGATAGTGCTAAATTGTCTGAATGATTGCTTAGCTTTGTTGTTTCAGCTGTCTGTCAATAGCTTAACAACGCTACTAATTGGCCTCAGAGACCACAAGTGATGGGCTGGTTCATTTCCTTAGCCTACCCATCCATGGGGCAAGTCCTGATCTGTATTTTCATCACATCATTTTCTTCAGGAATGAACTAAAATTCTCCAGACAAGCAAATTAACTCAATTAGTAATTTAGAAAGTGATGCTTGCTTTGATCTTTTCAGTTATTTCCTAATCTTGACTAGCAATTAATAACTCACAGTGCACCATAGGCCAAATAGTAAGGACTTTGTCCTGACATGTCTTGACATGTCTTGAGTATTTTTGCTGAATAAGTAGCATAGCTTACCTCTGAGCAGCAATTTAGCAGTAGATAACAGCCTAATTGTTGTGGGTAGCAGTGGGGTGAAGTTCATATCTGACCTGTACGAAATCATAAGGGCCTCATCCTTCTTAATATCTTGGAGCCATATTGCTGTAAAATCAACTTTAACAAGCAATATATCTAGATAAAAATCTTTCTAAAAAAGCTTTCTTGGCAGCAGTAAATAATTGTAGATTTGACATAAAAAGGGTTATAGATGCCACCAGCTTGCACCTAGCTCCATTAGTTGCTCCTGAATGGATGCAGAAGTTATTCTGCATCCATTTTGAGCAGCGGTGAGTCCCTTCTCTTACAACCCCATATCAGATTTAAGCTAAAGCTACCATTGCTGTAGCTGCAGTATGTTTCTCTTCCTTGTGGTTGAATCAGATCAGCTCAAGTAGCATTGTCTTTTTGCCCTCTTGATACTGCAAGGGCAGATGGAGGATGGGCGTAAAATGGCCTTTCTGTGTGTGTGTTACTGATTATGGAAGTTTAACCCATTCACAAAGAACAAGAGTAACAAGGAATTAATCATTTTGTTTTAGAGAAGAAAAAAAATATGAATTTGTAATTCCCCTGTAATTGAATTGAAAAATCTGTCATTTTGGTGTGAGCTTATAGATCATGTTACAGCATTGAAGCTGTCACTGTAGAAGCAGCTGTTAAATTATTACATAGGCAACCAGGTGTCAGGTTTATTTGTCAGAAGCCTCTTCTGTAGTTCAATCTCAAAGATATCTTTGTCAGTGTTGTTTTTGACTGTCAGTGTCCGGGCTTTTATTTAGATGTGACATGAAAATTGCCATATCTGTCGGACCAGTTGGCTTTGGCCATTTCCTTTTTATTCGCTCCCATTTTATAACCATTGCTGAAGAATTGCTTTAACTAAAACTATTAGACCAATAGCTTTGTTTTACTTTTTTAAAACAGTTATTGTCAGCGTTTGTCAAGATTATGTACTGTTCAGATAACTGATGACACATGGCTTACACAAGGCACCCCTCAGGTTTGGTAATTGAAATACTGTAGCTCCTGTAACTCTACACTAAACAGACCCCATGAGGAACTGTTGTCACACTCTTCCAGTATTATAAGCCTTGTCCAACTGACTCACATAGTTTCCATTTTGGCACTGACACAACAGATGAAAGATCAGTGGCTTTTGCTTTAGAATTTCCATTGTTCTGCCTGTGTACCATAAAAGTAACTTCATCATAGTGTCATTTTATTTGTAATGTGGGAGTAATGGGATTGCAGCACACAACTCTACGGAGATCAGAGTTGTGTGAGAGTTGTCAGATAGTTGACCCCCATAAAGTTGGACTTTGTAATGTAATATTTGTAATATTTGCAGTAAGATGCTGTTCAGTAGATATGAACACACATTCAGCACAACAGAAATATGCCATTGGTCACTGTGTTGCTGTGTTACAATGGCTAGCTGCTGAAGCACAGATCCCTCACTCTGCCCACTTTCATCGGGTTTGGCATTGCCTTAGGCCATGAGAGTGATTTGTGCGTACATGAACAAATGTGTAGATGCAATTTGAGAGCAAGACCAGTTGGTGGAGAGTTTATCCAAACGGGTGTATAGCACCATGGCACACACAGGGCGAAAAGTACGATTGCTGTTGCTGCAGCAGGCAGGGCCGTTTCTGTATTAGAGCAGCTTTAGCATTTGTGATGGGCTCCTGGCCAGGCACACTGCTTCTGACTGCTAATGTACTGGTCAGCTGGTAATTAGTTTTAGACCAGAAATTTGTACTCTTTGAATGCCAGGAAACTCCTTCCTTGCCTCCCTTTGTTTCTCTCTGTTCTTTCTTTCCCTGTTCCCTAATTCCTCACCTGTGAAATTCAAGGTCAGTGGCCTGCTGCTGTTTCAGGTGTACTGGGCTGATTTGGCCAGTGATCAGGTCAAGACCTGCAGTGCCTGAAGGCGAGTAAGCCAGGACAGGATATTGTCTCTGTGAGCTACCTGGGTAACTGTTGGTTACAGCTCCCTTCTCGCTGTTTTTGTAGCTTACATATACTGCAGACTTATACAGTGCTCAAGAAATTGCAATGTAATACACAGAGAAAACATTTTTTCTCTGTGTACTACGTTGCAATTTCTTCATTTTCAAATGGGAGTTTGTCCGTAACTAAAGAAATTCCCTTCAGGGATTAATAAAGTTTTTCTCATTCTGATTATCTATGTAGTAGTCGGAAAACTTACAGCATGGAGTGATTGCTAGTGCTGTCACCAATTCTTTGAATTGCACATCTGAAACATTACTATGTGACACAGCTGATTTTCAGATTAGATCAGTATGTGCAGGATTACGGTGTTTGTTAGAGACATGTTATGAGTCAGTGCATATGTTGAGCAAATCTTTGCTTACTGCTTTCATCAAAAGCTGATTTCTTAACACACCTCTTTATTTTTAGAATAAGACCCGCAAACCAACAGTTGCATCAGCTGCTGGGTTGGCGAAGAGATGTGCAGTGTAGTATTTCTGGGCAGTTTTGGTCAGCCCAAGAGCATCGGTATTGTAACAGTACTTATGAGCACAAATGTTTGTCATTTACTTTCTCTGTGTCTGTTGCTCAGAGGAAATAGCAAACTATTATTGTCTCTGAAACCCTATCGTCGCTCTAAAGTAATGCCTCAACAAGTTGATTTGATTTTCCCTCTTTAGTTTGTACAACAAATGATTTAACTATTCACCTGCCCATTTGCCTGTGTTTGACTTGAGGGTGACAAGTTGACTTTGAAGGAAGAAGCTTCATTCGTTTCAGGTAGCCTTCCTGCCCGTAGTGATGATGTGCACATGCAAATTCTGTTGCATGCATGCACATCTATAAACAGACACTAAGCCATTAAGCTGTAGAAGCCTGAGGTTTCAGTCATTACCTCTCGTCCTTGTGACAGTGGTGTTAAATGAGAGAAATGTTTTTTTTTTTAGACTAATGAGCGGCCCAAGCTGCACTGGCAAGCACATAACTCTGCTGCTCATACAGCCTCATTGTGCCCTTCTCACACCCTTGACAAGCGCTCTGAAACAGCAAGAAAGAAAGCCTGTGTGTATGTGTGTGCATGTGCACATGCCTATGTGTGCATGAGTCCTAATTAGTCCCTGGCCTATGTCTTCTGCACATGTGTCCTAACAAAGGCAGAAGACAAAGCAGTGTCTATGTGGAAGTGTCATATTGTATTTAGCCTAGCTCGTTGCATGCAAAAAGGGGAGTCAGTTCAGTCTAATCCCCAGGTGCAAATACTGCTGGAGCTCCTGCCCCTGTCACTCCTGTTACACCCCAAATGTACACATACACACACCATTCAGCCATTCAACCTACTACCTGGATAGTAGGTTGTTTCTGACAGTTTGGGGTATTTAATGTCATAGCAGGCCTTTGAAATATTTAGACCAGGAGGAAACATAATCACAAGCATCAAAAGCTCAACCTGCTTCCCTTTCCTGCCCTCTTTTCTTTTCTCTTTTTTTTTTACTTTGCTTTACCTCACTTCTCTTCTCGCTTTCCCTCTCTCCATCATCCCCTTTCTTTCATCTGCCACTTTCCCCTTCCCCTCTTTGCTTTGGGCTTCCTCTCTCTCCCTGTTGTCTCAGCGATGTGATTAGAAGCATAAAAATAAGGGGAAAAACTGCAGCTTTCCCACCAATGAATGTGTTAGATGGATGCTGAAGTAATTTCACGTCTCTAAAAAATCTTACTGCATCCATATATTCTAATGCCCTTTACCCTGTTATTTTCTCCACCCTTCCTGAACCTCAATTTTTCATTAACAGGCAGGTGACATGGAAGATTAATGTTGGAGTTAGTCACCCTCAACCTGCTGTATTTAATAATTCTTTGCTTGGCTATGTGTCATCAAAGTCTGTTGGAGGTTGCCCCCTCTGTTTTTTGGTGCCTAATTAAAACCTTTCTAAAGCTGAGAGGCTGCATTACTTAACTTGCAAGTAATCTGATAAGCTTTGTTATTTCAGCCCTTTTTTCACTATACAATCAAACAAATGTAGCTTTGAAAGATTTCATATTGTTTTACTTTTAATGCAGGGTTGTGCGGATGCCCAATACCATCATCTGTCATTGGCGTGTGACAGCTGTTGGTGGTTACTATGGGCACATGAAACAAGCAACAAGCTTGGGTACAGTTGTGGCTAGGTATAGCCCTGTCATTAACACTGGCTCAGCTCTGGTATTCTTCAGAGCTCAGGTAGCATTGGTTAAGTTGGTTGAATTCATCCTCCATATGCAGACTAACTGAAGCAGTTATCTCAGTAGAAAGTACTTTTCCAGCACATTCTGCCTTCAGAATCCCAAGTGACCACAACACTATTTTGTCAGGTCTTTCAGAAGACTGTTTAAGGTGCCTCTAGAATTTTTTGATATTTTTTGGCCAATGACTAATTGAGAAAATGATCAACAGATTAAAAGATAATAAAAATATACTTTGATGCAGTCCTAAAAAGAGCCTATAGGTCATGGTAATTGAATCAAATAAGCCCAGTTCAGAGTTTCATGCCTCCCACAAGGCTAACACAGGCTTATTCCATCCATCCTGATTTATTTTTATGTGTGTACAGTCTCTGATCCACTGAGCACATGCTGCTTTTTTTTAAGGCGGTGATTTCAAAATTTATGATGCATTTATACTTGCATAATCCTGGTACATTAAGATGAGTTCAGTACACATTTGTTGATTCAGGGTCAAACATTCAGAAATGGCGACGGGGCTCGGTAGAGGCGCTTTGCCATGCTGCATAATGCAAATCAATCCATCATTCAGACATTTTTATTGACAGTCAGAAAAAGTGGCGTCGCGCCTTTTAGGTCCTCCTAGCTTGAACTAGACTGCATGACGCTTGTTTTTTTTCCTCTGTTTATCTGGGTACAGCGGGCTACATTTCGCTGCTGCCTACAAATATAGTGCGTCATGCCATGTCTTCTATGTTTATACCTATGGCCTTGGGTTAATGTGGGCAAGCTTTCATAGATACACAGAGACGTGGACTACCCTGTAAATTCTGTGTCTTGCTAGCAGCTAATCTGTATGTGTGTGTGTGTATCTGTGCACGCCCTGCAATCTGTCAGGGGTGAGTACTTTGCTGGTCAGCTGGCCAGTTGTTGAGAGAGAAGGATGCACGAATCTGATGATTAATCACTGTCTGTCTATCTCTCCAGGCTAATGCTTAGCAACTGCAGAGCACCAGCCAGGCCTAAAGTCCGCCGCACTCAGTCCATCTAGGACACAAAATAAATTCTTATTCTCCTGAAACAACATAATAGGATAACCCTGTGATACTATATCAAACAAAATATAACTGTACCAAGCAGGGGTCACCTAAACTGGTACAAGAAATGCAGCAGATATCAGAAATGCTGCAACTTTTTATCTGTATGTATTTACCTTGGACTATGTGATTGTTCTAGGATACACTCACTAGTGATGTATACTTGCCAGTAACTAGTCCTTCACTTGTTTCTGCTTCACCTGTCTTTGAATATTTGGTTTATTTCACCTGAAGCACAAAGGCCTAAGTCCACATAAGAGGCGGATATGAGAAAATAGTAGGTCTACAGTCTGGTCTATGTCCCAGTGTTGATATTTGTTTTGAGGGAGAGTGTTCATTGGGTGTGTTCTCCTACCATGTCATCACTGTTTTAGTATGTTCCTTTAGTCAGTGTGGGAAATCTACTCCAGCCCAAGTGCTGGTAAAATTTTGGCTACAGCTGGGAAGTTTGGCTATCTCACAAGCAAGTGTGCCAGACATCCAGCCACACTCTTTGGCATATGAGATAGTAAAAGTAGCTATTGAATTTTGGGAGCCGCTGTAGACACCAGACACTAGATGAAAAAGTGAGTTGCCTGCTGGCTAGACCCTTGGTCATATGGTTCACTGACACAGCCATGTATTGCTGAACCCTTTAGCATTTGAGCCCTGTGGCGCTCATGGAGAAATGTAGTATGCTATGAGCTTTTTTTCCCCATGTGGTTTTGCTTTTAGACTGATCTCCTCAGACACTGGCCTACAGTTTGCTGCGAGGGTGTGACCTGACCTTGTTGATGGATAAATACTAGGTTAGGCCTAGATATATTTGTTGGAAAGACAAAGCAGGACATGGAGTGACTGACTATACAGATTATGTACAGACACATTGGGTGATTATTGTTGTGGAAAACCTATCCAACATCAGTCAGGCCGATGGCAGAGCTGATCACGCTGTGTTGGTGTTAGGAAGTATTTCAGACTTTTCAGGAGAGGTGAATTTGACATAAACCTGCACATTTTATTTTGTATTTCTTTGTGTCAGGATTGTAGATTTTCTTCTTCTCAGAGCTTACTTTAATTAATGTTTTTTTTGCACTCCGTCATGCTTTATTCCTCTTGTTTAATGTTAATGTGTTGTTTTTAGTCTGGGAGCATTAGCTCACAGTCATCACTTTTCACTTTCTGTTTGCTTGACACAGATGTGATTTCAAGTATGCGGCACAATACACAAATAGCCTCTCTCTATTTCAGTCTCCACGTAAACTGTTGCTACACCTGATTGGATGAACGCACCACTTGCTTTGCTCACCCTGGCCTTTGCTTTTAACTCTTGAAACATATGGGGGCTGTCCACATTTCTTCTAAATTGTGTACCATATTAAGTTTCTGAATAAAGTTAGGTGATGCCGTTGCAGAGCGATGCTTTTGATATCTGTAACAGCTTTTGTCCACAAGGTTTGCAAGTGTTAAAGAGGCTGGGAGTCATGCCGTGATCTAAGAATTCCTCTCCGTTCCCTGATTGGTTTGTGGAGCATCTTGTCAGACTAAATCCATTCTAAGTGGATGTTTTAAAGACTTAAATCTCATAGCAAAAAACAAGCTCATGAAATGTATCCTGGCTTTGTTATTTTCAAGCATGTATCTTCATAGTTCAGCAGAGTATCTTACTTCTGATCCCTGTGCTAAGTTTTAATAAGTTGGTGTTAACTGCTCTTGTGTGTTTTTAAATATTACTGTGCGTACTGTACATCACTGTGTTTATTTAAAATGCTAATGACTGGTTTAGAGCATTCCTTTGAGGGTATAAATAATGGTTTCTATAATTAATATGATTTAAGAATATCATGTTTCTTTCACAGCTGTACTTTAAAATGATCAATAGATATGATGCAGAGAGAAGGAAAAAAGTTTATTTCAGTTGTGACCAGACGGTTAAGAAAAAAAATAATCATGACCAAACATTTTAGTCATGATGTACGGCTTATTGAACAACAACTTGTCGCGAGAAGAGTCATCTGCTCTGTGTGATGTGAGATCTGACACATGAATGAGGAATAGAAAATGTCTTTAAAGGTATTTCTGCTTTTAAAGTGGCACGCATTGGAGAATGACTGGAAAAAAAACAGGGAAGAGACAGAGGAAGGGATGAGACAGCCAAACACGTGAAGTTGTCGCAACATAAAACATTTCCAATGTAAACAAGAGTACGAATTTCATATTTTGGTCTTTAGCAGCACTGTCTGCCTAAATTGTGGTTATTTTGAACAGAAGGAAAGCAGAAGAGGTTATCAGTTTGTCAACAAGTTCTTGTCAGGCTGCATTTTTTTTTAGTTGAGGTGGAGTCAAGACAGAAGCCTTATCTGGATGGCACTTGGAGTATGTGCATGTGGGTTTGTGTAAGGGCACATGTTTTCAGTGTTTGCACATATTTTGTGTATACACATTGGTTGGGTGTGTGTGTGTTTACATGTGCTTGTGTGTGCATACAAATATTTTCAGTATGTTTGGCATGCCAAGGATGCCCTTGTTGTAGGTGACAAAGCTGTCGCTTGAGAATTGGCTCGGCTCCTGCTTGGTTCTACTGCTCATTTTACTGTTGACTTCTATTATACTGCCTCACTGCCTCATGATTGATTTTATGGCTTAGTTAGGCGCTAGATAAAAAAAAAAATAAAAAAAATATGCGGATCTCTGAGGGCTTCTTTTCAAACAATATGACGAGGAGAAATTCAGTACTTACAACAAAAATTTGATTTACTCAACAAAGGAACAAAAATAATTGTATTTCTTATTAAACTCTTTGTTTAATTAAAATGGTTAACGCACCTGTTTCACAGAGATGTCTGAGGTATTGTTTGAGCTCCTGTTTGGTGACATGGCAGAGTTGGCCAGAGGCCTAGACAATTAAAAGAGTACAAAACCCGAAAGTCCCGAAAGTGAAATCTTTTTATACGGTTGATCCAACTTCCTGTTATCTCAATTTTTACCTTACAGAATACATTACTAATTCACTTGAGATTCTGGTCATGCTTATGTGAAACTAGGGCTCACTCCTATGTATTTTGTTTGTCAGTCTCGCTATTTAGGGCAATGCCGAAAGTGTCAGAATCTTAAATTAAGCATCGCATGCATTTAAATCCTCACAGTACTTTGGCAATTCATTAATCAAAGAAAGGCAGGAAGAAATGTTCACTGGAACAAATAAAACAATCTGTTGTGTCTTTTGTATTTTTCTCTCATTATTAATAGCTCAAGTTGGTCATGAATGTCGAAGCTAGATTTAGAGTGTCGGAAGTAGTCAGAATTTCAGAGAAGTACATTTAAGATGAATGCTTCCTCCTCTTCTTGTGTAGGTGTGCTATTTGGCCAGCTTGGGTTAACTGAGGCAATGTCAGATTAAAAGAGGTTGATAAATCTGATTGCCTCAGTTGCCCTTACGGAGCTTCTTGGTGGCCAGATATAAAGACAGTTGGCTGCCCCAAATAAAAAAAAAAACAAACAAAAAAAAAACATACTATGTAAACTGCATGGCTTTGAATCAGGTAAAGAAAATGAAATGGTGTGTCTGTTCTTCTTCTCCTCTCTTTAGGAACGCACCAGGTCATTTGACAGCTTCAACATGAATACTCTGGAGAGCTCCCTGATCGACATCATGAGGGCTGAGCAGGACACCCTGAAAGGTGAAGATGTTAGCTGTCAATCGAGAACACGAAACGCTAAGTAGCAATATCACCCTTTCGTTTTTACATGCTGTTGACAGCAGACACCTAGTGCATAGAATCTAACATCACAATGTGCCATGGACAAAACAAAACATTGATTTCAGTCACTGATGATCCATACACAGTATCTATTTTAGGACAGGTATGAGCTTGGACCCGACTAGTGTATTTTCCCCCATCAAGCTGTCCTCTCTGTTTTTTACATAATTATCAATGATGTGCATTACTCTCTAAAATAGAAAAGCTCCAAAATAATGATAAAGCCTCCAAAAACCATCTCAAACACTTAAAAAAGATTGCAGCGTGTTATATATATACTAGAATAAAATTAAGTGTAAATTGACCAACACTATTACATAAAAACAAATGTAAAGATAAGTGTTTCATGATTGTATCTCATTGGCCAAGCATCTCGTAGGAGCGTCACACTTGAATAAGAGCTGGTAACTGCTCACATGTTCTCACTTATTCCCAATATAACACCCCAGTTCTTGGAGGAGAAGCCTCACTTTCTCCTATGAAAGAATATAGGGCTGACAGACGCTAAGACTTTGGATTTAAGAGGGGATTTGTGCTAGAGATGGAAAGACACATTCATCTGAACTGAAGTTCTTGGTCATCACTTGTTTCTAATGATCACAGCTGCAGAACCTCCCATTTTGAAGGAGGATAACAGTTTTCTCAACACAATGACTCAGTTGTTTCTGTTCAAGAAGTACACAGCTGTGAAAGACATAAGAGCATGTTGCTATTATCTGCAGTGTGAAGTCGTGGCTGTTTATCTGTTGACACTGGGCCACCAGAATGAAGACACATGTTTAATTCACAAGTGTAAAAAGGAAACGTCCGGCAAGCAAATGGATCTGTAGCCTATAAGTGCATTTTTGCACCTTTCAGAAGATATTTAGTTTCATTTGTGTGTATTTGATGAATACTGTTGTGCGTTTATATACACACACACACACACACACACACACACACATATATATATGTATATATATATTATTATTATTATTATTATTATTACAAAGCAAAGGCTGGTCCTTCATCCATTTGAAACTGAACTGTAACTGACGTTGGTTGTTGATTAATAGAGACTGGCCAATGTCCATTATTGGCTGAATGATGTTAGGCAACACAGGTCAATGGAAATGGGTTATTGAATACAGCAGGTCAGTGTTGCTTATTATTTTAGAGGGTGGCAGCTATAAATAGATAGTGCTTAACTAACATTAAGTTCTGTGGCAAAAATCAGCAATTGGTCCAGGGGGGTAGTTGAAGGAGCTCTACTGGTAATTATAAGTTTAAGGGGTTTGGGTGGGGTGCTGGAGCTTGATTGGCTATAGACTAGGATGTGGCCAATCAAGACTAAGTCAATTATAAATCTTTCCTCAAATTTAAAGGAAGGAAGGGAGGAAAACAGTAAAGTTACCTCATTAGCCAGGTTTTGGCATGATAGCTCCAACCATGCTGGCAGCCATTCTTGCGATTGGTAGATCTAAGACGTTGGCACCAGAAGACAAAACAAGTCTTCTTCTTTATTAGACATCAAACCATGTAGGATTTAGAAATTGGTATGACATAAGTTATAGTTGAGCAGAAGTAATGTTTCACTGATCTTCCTATAGACTTAGATATCAGCCATATTTCTTTTTAGTAGTTTGTCAACTGGTTCACAAAACTTTCTTTTGTTAGGTTGTCACAATCTATCATTGGGCTGAGGACCAGAAACAGATTAATTTGTGTCTCTGTGTCAATTCAAACCTCAGTGTAAAAGACCTCAAAATGGCAGTGATGAGATATTGTTTCCTTTTATAGTCTGGATTTATGTCAAATGACAAAGAAAATGGAAGCGCTTTCTATTTTGAATGTTAGTTTGCAGAAAATGATAATCAAAGCGCACAGCACATACATGAATCCTTGTCTCCAAATCTCAATGACAACTTTTATCAAATTACCTGTTTAATCACATTGTTGTATACATTGCTATATGTTCTACAAAAAAGACATAGCCACGTAAAACACAAACCAGTTTCACAACCAGAATAACACGATGAGTGAAAAGTCAGAGCTCCAGACTCTTCGCTATCCTGTTTATTTCAGCCTCACACCCACTGGCTTCAGCCACGTCCAGCTGTGATCTAATGTGATCTGCTGTCAAGCCTTTGTAAATCTTCCCTCTGTATTAAATGAAGAAAGGAAGACAGTAAAGCTACCTCACTAGCCAGGTTTTGGTATCATAGCCAACCATGCTGGCACAAATTCTTGCGACTGGTAATATCTAAGACCTTGGTACCAGAAGACAAAACAAGTCTTCAAAATTGAAAACCACACGCTTCTTCTTTATTAGAAATCAAACCATGTAGGGTTTTGAAATTATTATGACATTACCTACAGTTGAGCAGAAGTAATGCTGCCCTAAACTTCCCTCAATAGTTAAACGTTAGTTCTCTGTCCATTTGCGTTATAGCTCTGCTCATCTTTGTTGAGGCAGTGTTTATCTGTGAATTATTATATTTTCTTATTAATCATACTTATCTTCCCTATCACTCCCCTCATTTGACCTGGTGTTTCACCATCTTTCCTTAGCCATCCTCTTCTTCTGTGTTGTTCTTGTACAGTACCTCATTATTTATTGTGTTCACATGATGCATCATGCCATATCCCATCCCATTTTCCTTTTCTTTTTTTGTCTTGTCTTCTTTTCATAATTATGGTCCAGACTTAGCAGTGTAGTGTAGTATTGACTTAAGTGAATTCTTCCCTTTTTGCCCCACAGCAAAGTAACAAGAAAAACATAATTACAGCACATTTTCTTTGAGTGCTGACTCTTCTCCAGGCCAACTGACTCTCGTTCTCTCCTGCTCTCTATCACAGGCATACATACATGTGCACACAAATGTAATGAGCACAGACAGGATGAATCCACAAGCACATTCGGATACATGGAAGCGGAGCACAAATTTCTCATTCCAGCGGAACATATTGAACAAAGTGAGAGCGATGAAGCAAGGGAACAGGCGAGACAAAATGTCTACAGTAGAAGTGGCTTTGAATCGCTTCCAGCATTGTCCTGACTGACAGAAAGGATCCCTCTGTTCAGCTACCACACACCACTGTGCGGTGTGTGCTTGTGCATGCATGTGCTTTAACTGTTACTATACTGTACATATATGCAGCCAGCAGCATGCAAATAAGGTTCACAGAGCGGGCACACACAACCCTGCAGGCGCACAGGGATGTGGTGTGCTTACGTGCCTAAACACTTGCTCCTCAGGGACTACTAAAGGCTCTTAAAATCCAATATAATGTGTTCTGCTCAAATGGACTTTGATTTTGGGTGGTGCACCTATCAGCATACTGTATATTATTAAGCTAAATTACAGAGCGAGATAAACTGGTAAATTCTGCAGTGCAGTCTGGAAGAATTGAGCTTAACTGTGTAATTTGGTTTTAGTTGGCGACTCTGACTTAACGGAACATTTCACTGATGAGAGTGAATTGACAGAGTTGTATTTTAATACTGATAATGTCCAGACTATGATGAATGTGTTTGAGTGTATGGATATCTGTTGCATAGTATAGTAGCTGTTGAAGCCACGGGTGGTCCGCCCTCGTTTCTGTGGTCTGTGAGTCCCAGTTCTGTTTTATGCACTGCATCTACTGAGTACGGTGGGGCTCAATAGGCGAGGTGTGGGGGAGGGGCCAGGAGATTTCCATGTGACCGAGGCATTGGAATGCACCAATCACAGGGCGGTCCGTACCCACACAACAATGGTTGTACTATTTCAGCTCTTTCATCTCATTATCCCTCTGCACCAAGCGGGCCTTGCATAACTTTGAAGCTTATTTGGCATCATAACATGTATTTGTGTGGGTGCGGGTGTGTGTTTGTGTGTGTGTACGTGCTAGCAAGACGGGCCTGGCAAACGGCTCAATGTAAAATGTATGATATGAGGCTCAGAGAAGGGGGTTAGAGAGGAACAGAGGGAAATAGAGGTCTATGAGAGGGAGAGAGATTGTTGGTGTCCCACAGATGTAATGAGATTGATGTGGAAACAACACTGTGTGCTCATAGGTGTAACAGCCAAAGCCTATTCTGCATTAACACTTTCACTAAACGTTTAATACATTCTTCTGTTTAAGTCAGCTATTTAAAACTAAAACCGTGCCCTTTTATTAGAGGAGTATGCTTACGTTGTGTGCAGAATTGTTCAAATACATTTGTAAAAAGACTGACTGATATCAAAACTTTCTATAAATTACTTAAAAACTTCCCAATGCCCCTCCATATATCACATTTATGTGTAGGCCCCATCATGTTAAATGTTTCTGCTCTGTGTCTCCCTGTGCAGGTCGTCTTGGGTTCCCCCATCCAGGCGGGGACAACCCTCTGCCCCTTAATGGTACGTATGGTAACCTACTCACAGTTTTTAGGGGTCTGCTAACATTACAAATTAGAGATTAAAATTGTAAATCACAAGGAAATTTGTGTACAAAATTGAATAAATGATTATTTTGACAAATTCCAAATGATCCGAGGTCCTTTAAAATACAGTTTGATGAAATGCAAATGGAGTTGCCCTTAAATCTAAATTAAAATTGCTCATTAATCTGAAAATATGCACCAATCTGACAGGCTAAACAAAAAGTAAAAAATAAAACTAACATGATCATTTTTAGCTCCTGAACTAAAAACAGGCCCCCTCAGGAAATCAGTGTCTCACCAGCCAAGTGGATATACAGACACACATAGTATGATTCACCCAATTGTAGTAACTAATATATGAAGACACTAAGTACAGTAGGTGGAGATAGTTGGAGTGATGCTAAATAACATTGACTTTTATGTCTGGGGACTTTGGAGCCCTGTCTGCCCTTTCATGCCAGGGATTGAGTTCAACCAGAAAAGTGTGCATTTCTCCTCTGTGCTCATCTGCTTTATAAATGTCAACGTAAAATAAATTTGCCATTTACACACACGCCCGCTTAAAAGTAGTGGTAACCAACAAGCATCTTCAGTGATGACCTTTCACCTAGTTTTGTAACTTCTGTTGGCTCCTTTCCTTTCATTTGACTGTTGATATTGCTTTGTCCCTTAAACAAATACATGGATGAAGAGTGGAATGAAATAGGATGAGTGGATGGGGAGAGGATGTAGTGATTTGTGATGCCAGGAAATAAGCGGTGGGATTTGGGGGTTGGGGTGGGGTGGTGGACTGAGGGATAGAACTAGGGAAAAAATGGCCCCAGGATGTGTATCAAAACCTTCTTTCCCTTTAAATAATGTCTCTTATTCTGGTTTTAAGGTTTCATGTTTGCGGTTTAGATTTTAGGACTTTTTAAAGATTTTTTTGGGGGGGGTGGGGGGAGTAGAGAAGCAGATAAAGAAATATTGGGGGAAGATATGTAACAAAAGTCTCCTGCTGGATTCAAATCAGGGACGTTGCGCCTATGTGGTGTGCGTCATAGATCACTGGGCTGCTCTGTGATGTCCTTCATTAGAAGGTTTTTGAGAGGCTTTTTTCCCCTTTGTTTTCTTCCTTGAATACAAGAACTCATGTCTGTGTTTCTGGAAATACAGCATATTTAGTTCCTGAGTGCTAGCTCTTTGACTCCAGGTAGTTTTTTAACCTCATACAGTCATGTTCCAATAATTAAAATAATGCCTTTTATATTGTATATAACTAACTCGGCCTCTGAAATGGTTGACAAAAAAACTGGCAGATCCCTTTGACATGTGCTGCAGTTTCCACAGCAGCAGTTAAATATTCAGCTACCTCTACCTTGCCCTTGCACACCCTCTTTCCCTTTATCACGGTGTAATTGTGTTGTTGTAACTTTTGCCTTCTGGTCTGGGGCCAGGATGTAAAACAGGAGAGGCCAGTAGTTTCTTCACAAGATTGCTGGGTCACATGGTGAGATCACATGGTCAAGAGCTGTCATCAAGCCCTGAAACAGATGGTGCCAGCGGATAGGCAGCGGATAGAGGTTGCACACCACTCCTCTATACCCCTCTCTATCTCTCTCTCTCTCCCTCTCTTTTTGTCTCATAAGCATACCCAGATTGTATTTCCCATTCTCGTGATCTCTCTCGCTCACTCTCATTTTCTCTCACCCCTGCACAGCTTTTTATCAGCTTGTTTCTCCATCTCTTCCAATCTATTTTCTCTCTCTCTCTCTCTCTCTCTCTCTCTCTCTCTCTCTCTCACACACACGCACATCTTTTTATAGCACTCTCCGCTCTCTTTCAATCTGCTTTCCTGTCTCTCTCTCACTCTCTCTCTCTCTTTCTAGCTCTCTTTGACCTTCCCCCCTAGAGTTAATGTCCATCTGGGTTGAAAAGTCCACAGAGGGAGCTGAGGATTATTGCTTGTGTGTTCTGGCCACTTCTTCATCCTCTCCATGCTCTTACAGTTTTAGCTGCGTCGATGCTTCAGCCACTCCTGTGTCCGCATTTTAATTCACGTCACTTCGGCTCTGTGCAAAGAAAAAGTATTTCCCAATGAGCATATTAAATATATTAGAGCAAAAAGAGTATCTTCCTCAGTACACTTAGACAAAGACATGTTTAAAGGCAGAAAAAAGAATTGGATTTCTGCATGACTTAAACCAAAAAAAAGACTGCTTTGATTATTCCTGGTTGGAAAAATCACACCCTAGCTGCGTTCTGTTCCTCAGAGTGTTTCACTTTTTTAACAGAATTTAAAATTTTTTCTATATGAATCATCCGGCAGCGTTCAATTAACACAGCTGTACACTGATTTCATTTGTGCTGTTAGACTGAACACTATCTAGATTTAGTAGATGCTATGGTGCTTTCAAAAAGTGAGCAGTTAACACGATTGTTTCCACTAACATGCTGCCTGTGGCTGTCGTGATTACAAGGCGAGCACACAGCAGCTACCTGGAAAAGTTCATCATCATCGACAGGCGACAGAGGCGGATAGCCGTGCACGTACGTGAGGGTGGCAGCCTCCTCTCTCGCCTTGGTGCCACTGCTGCTGCCTTCCTTGGCCACACAGGGCTGCTATTGTGTTTACACTGCAAACAATGGAGGCTGCAACGGTAACCACTGGCTGTCATAGATGCATTGTGTTCAGACTTCAGGAGAGCTGAACTTTTGCCCTAAGCACAGGGAATCATATATTGTGACATGGCTGGCTGTATCCAGAAACACATAATGGCAACTGCTGTGTTTTTACTCCTGGCAGTTTCATTAGGCTTATTTTTGAAGGAAGTTTCCCTCCCACCATCGTTAGCCACACTGGAGCTTCGTCCAAACAACAGAGTCTAACAACACCACTGCCACAGGCAAAGCTTGGATTATTAGTGACTGAATTTGTCCTGATGTCATGTTGCGTGCAGAGTCTTTACTACCTTACCACTGTCCCTGATTACCTGTGGTGTGCCTCAAGGTTCAGGACTTGGTTCATTTCTTCTTTCTCTGCTCCTTTCCTTTAATCTGATTCTGGGTCATAATTAGAAGGCAGGTCAGCTCCGTCTGCTGTTCTGTGTGATGGTACACAGTTACACTCTTTGGTAAAGCTGAGTGAACTGGATAAGTTGTTTGGACAGTGTTATGCACACTGCCTCGTTATCTGTGTGATTGACGAAGCTGCTATGCTTGGCCCTGAGCATGTTTCTGTGCAGTCCTTACTTTTTTGCCTTTCCTCTGCAGGAGCCAACAAATGTGACCTTGCTTCTCAAATTCAGCACATTAAGCCTGTCTTGAGGAATCTGGGAGTTTGACTAAAGCCTCAGTTGTTATCAGCATATATGGAGCTGCTCTAGTCAGGCTTGATTTGTAAAGCAGCGCTGCAAAAATGGGGGAAAATGCAAAATTTATGTGTTTCAGAGAAAATGATAAATGTTTTCATTTCATTTGCCTCGACTGCGGAAATGCATTTTTTATCTGCAGCTACATCAAAGCTTCTTAACACTGAAGGAATATTTCTGTAGAGAAACTGCAGTATTTAGATATTGTCACTGGCAACATAGTAACAGGAATAAGCAAAAGCTTTCACAATTATCCGAGACATAAATCTTTCTATAGTACCATCGATCACTTATTTTCAGAAGGATTGTGAAAATAAAATTACAAAAGCTTCATTACAAAAGCTTCTTTTCTGTCATTTGTTCTCTCCTTGAGAAGCCTGCTTGCTGAATGTTTGGAAACGACTTTGCTTGAGTAGGGAGCCTCATGACTATTTCTCATTTACTGGGTAGAGTTAAGGTTACTGTGCTATTTTTGTCAAGGTTACCAGGGTTCAGAACTGCCTGCTTGGAGAACTCAGGTCAACAAAGTCAAAGTATGAGTTTCTGAATCTCTTCTGAAAACATTTGTCATTTTTATTTTATGAAGTTTGTCTGTGACTTGCTTTGTGTAATGTTCTTATCCCAGTGTCTGTTTACTTATGTTTATAAAGCTATTGTTATTACTATCATATTTATTATTTTATTGTTGCTGTTTTAAAGAGCTTTATGTTACACTGACCTGTCCCTTGTCTCTTTAGCATCATCTGACTGTGTCTTTTATCTGTTTTGATGATGAAGCACTTTGCAACTTTATTAGGTGCCGTATAAATAGCCAGGTAACAAGTGTCCCCATCCTATAACTGTACTTTAATCTTATACCATATTGTCAGTAAAGCAATATGTTGACAGTTCCATGGGCTGATTATGATTCACAGCTGATTAATAAACTAGAGGGCAGGCAGGCAGGCAGGCAATGGAACATTGCTCCATTGTCATGAACCACCTGGCACTTTTTATTTGTATAGTGTATTGTTCATCTTTAATCATTCTCTTCTTTGATTTGTCCTTATTCCACATGCAGCCAGGAATTATAGCAGGAGACGAGGTAACATATGATCATGGATATCTCATGTAGCTTTTTCAGCATAAATTCAGCTCTGCGTGTCTTGATATTTTGACTGATTTTGTCATGTTAAACTGTGTTATTTTATTGGTCATGGGGCGTTGGTTTGTTGTTCATATGCTCATATACTTTTGAACGGCCCTGTGCTTTGTACCTGTACACTGAAGTGAGATGTTTGTCTGCATGATTGTTCTAAGTGTCGAGCCTTGTTTCAAGCTTGTGAAGTGACCTTATGCATCTTTCATCTCATTATGCTTGAATCTGCTTGTATTTTCTCATTTCTCATTTCTAAATCAAAATTTTTAAATCAGACAACAGAGGGTAATATGTGATTTACACACACTGCAACAGAAGCACTGACACAGACAGTCACATACACACTCACCCACATCGCATACTGGAAGTTGAGTCTAACTCTCTTGCATAAATCTTTATAAAGCAGCTCAGAGTGGGTTGTATGGGAGCAGGAATAGGTCAGGGAGGGCTTAACCTCTACAACACACACATGCAGAGCCCACTGTGAAACTATTTAGACTCACCCACTGAGAGGAGTACTGTGTTTGTTCAGTTCTCCATAGACAGTACAATTGCTGGCTGTATGTGAGTCATGACACCTAATTAAGAATCAAGAAATTTAGTCAGAATAGCACATAACATGACATTCTGTACTCTTCATACTTGTTTTTTTGTTCAGTCTAATTTCTCATATTGGGCTATGACTCTAATATGTGCTTTAAAAGTGTAATTTCTCCATGCTGCATAACTGGAATTAAGTTATGACCTTCATGATTTTATCTACATTTGTTTCTCTGGTGTTACTCTGCACTCCTCCTTGTTTTTTTTTTTGTCAGACAGTAATGTTTTCATAATAGTTATAATGCTTTTGAACACATTTGCAGAAGTCGAAGGGAAATATTTACAACATTTTCATCTCACCAGATGCCATTAAAGCCACACAGATCTTAAGGAAATAAACGAAATACTGCTTTAATGCAAATTATGTGGTAAATGATGTCAGCTCAAGAGTAATCTCAAAGAAACCCCTTTTCCCCTTCCACCCATCGCCAGCCGAGTGCCAAAAAGTGTTATAAAATTAATGTGCTTATGCCATTACTTCCCCAGTGTTACCATGACAACACTGACCCCACCATTTACTCCTAGTTCTCTCCTTAGGAAATAAACCTCTCCTGCTCTCCTGTTCTCCTTCTCTCTCTCTCTCAGGCCACTCCTCTCTCTTCCCCATGGAGGATGGTTTCCCTGATGACGAGCGTGGCGATCAGGGTCTTGCAGGCCTGGGCTCTCCACACTGCTTTCCACACCAGAATGGAGAGCGTGTTGAACGCTACTCACGCAAGGTCTTTGTTGGAGGACTGCCCCCAGATATAGATGAAGGTACAGCAGTTAAATTACAATCAAAAGGATTTAATTTTTAGTCATCATTGGTAATAATTTAAACTTAGGCAATGGAAATTCGAGAGAAAGCTAAACTATAAGACATCATTTTAAAATTACACCTGAAATGAGTATACATCCTGTCTGCTTTATTTCAGATGAGATCACAGCTAGTTTCCGGCGTTTCGGACACCTGTTTGTGGACTGGCCTCACAAAGCTGAGAGCAAATCCTATTTTCCTCCCAAAGGTGTGTGTGTCTTCAGAGCCTCTTCATAGTGTGCTACACTGCACTACCATTATCAATATGTATGCATCTGTGCAGTCTGGTTTTGTCTACAGAAGCATTTGTTAACCATGTCTGGACTGTTTGTCTGTTTGTAAAAGCTTATGGTCTCCTGCTGTGAATGCAGAATGTTGTGATCAGACATTCAGTCACAGTAATCAGGGCACCAAATTCCAACATGATTCTTAGTCAGTTCTTCGGGTCCCCAGCAGCATGAATAACCCTGCTGTATTTTGCGTAGGCTACGCCTTCCTGCTGTTCCAGGATGAGAGCTCAGTGCAGGCTTTGATCGATGCCTGCATCGAGGAGGACGGCAAGCTGTACCTCTGTGTGTCCAGCCCCACCATCAAAGACAAGCCGGTCAGTGGAAACACACACAAACACAAACACACCCGTCTGTTCACATCACATGCTGTTTTCCCTGAACTCAGTGAAAACGTGGTTATGACTTTTACTCCACTTTAGTGTTATTTACTCCGCGAGCTGAAACCTGTAGGTTTTTGTGTGTGACAGGTCCAGATCCGCCCGTGGAACCTGAATGACAGTGATTTTGTGATGGATGGATCTCAGCCTCTGGACCCGAGGAAAACTATCTTTGTGGGAGGTGTCCCTCGTCCGCTCCGTGCAGGTATCATTCCTTTTTCATGTTGGCCTTTTGTTTACATAAGACACTTTCTCCAACAGGTGAAACAACAGCAAATGTGTTTATAATGACAACACTTACATTTGAGGTATACACTGTGATACGGGCTGAATCCTGTGTGTTTGTTATCGTCTCATTTATCAAAGGCCTTTAAAATGTTCTCGCTGTTTTCCTTTTGTTCATTGACCTTTTCAGTACATCTCTGCCTTTTATTTTTTTTCAGTCCTCTGCATTTTATACTTTTGCATATGTTTATAAATACATATGTTTGTAATCCACAAAGGAGCAACACTAAATCTTTCCTTTGCCATCTTTCCCTTCTTCAGCTTCATTTCTTTCAAATCTCTGAATTGCCAGCAGTAGGCAAAAATGTGCAACACTGCAATGTGATCAGCTTGTGTTCTTAATAAACATTAGCTCAGATAGAGGTGCTGGCCTACACTGGTCCTAAGAGGAAGTACTCTGATCTGCACTGTGCTGTGTAGAATATTAAATTCCTTTTTATGTTGATACTACTATCATGTGTAGTGTGTGTTCATGTTCTCTATTCTGCTGGTAGCTGTGCTTTAGGCTTCTGTGCTATAGTTGTGTTAATGACAGAGGTCATAGGGCCGTGTGCTGCATTAAATGTTTTAATATCCTGTGTGATATCTGGGTCAAAATTTACATGCAAAAGTCTACACAGTTAAATGGTAAATTTCAGGTAAATTGTTAACTGCTGTTAAGAAACAGCAAGCACAATAAATAAACACAATAAAGACTGTAAATAAATGTGTTGGGATTTATTACAGCCATTTTAGCAGCTGTCCACAGAACAGTGCCCTCAAATGAGGGCAACAACCCTCATTAGCCTATTGTGTTTGTGTTCACTGGCTATATGGGTATTAGTTTATCTGTTAGGCTTATGTGCACAGTTGTTCAGTTTTTCCAGGATGTTTGTTATTGTGTTCATTTCTTTTTACCTCTGTGTGTCAAACTTGTTTTTGTAAATATTTTGCTCAGATAGTTCTATGTGTCTTTTTTTGCAGTGGAGCTGGCCATGATCATGGATCGTCTGTACGGTGGAGTTTGCTACGCTGGCATCGACACAGACCCTGAGCTGAAGTACCCCAAGGGAGCAGGGCGGGTCGCCTTCTCTAATCAGCAGAGCTACATTGCTGCTATCAGCGCTCGCTTTGTACAGCTGCAGCATGGAGAAATCGATAAACGGGTGAGCAGAAAGAAAAAAGAGCTCTATGTTTTTCAATCTCCCCTCTCTGTTCCCTTCTTTTTTTCATTTGTCTCCCCACACCTCACTTCCTGCTCTGTTCCTCTAAAATGACTTTGAGAATTTAATGTCTCTGTTATTGAACATTTCTTTTTCTACAGTGCAGGGAAGGTTGGATGAGCATCTGTGCTTATTTATAGCACTGGCCTGTTAACAGTTACAGTGAGAAGTAAACTAACAGGAACAGTCAGTCGTTAGTGGCACAGAATAACAAAGAATCAGTTGAAAGATGCAGATGTTGGACAGTTATTGAGAATAGCTCTAAAATCACAAACTTTTGGCTGTTTGCACAAAGTACTGCTGGCGTAGCAGTCAGGGTCTTTTTCACAGTAGACATATTGACTATGGTCAATACCATGATCTTGGAACTGAAGCAGCTGAATGGAATTCATCCCCCTAATTTTGTTATTTCTACCTGTGCGTTTTTGACTGTGACATGTCAAAATGTCGTGTGAAAAATGTCAGTACGCTCCACTACTCCTCAGTCTCACCAGTTTGCTGTATTTAATGACCTATATGACACCTATATGACGTATATGTACTTGCGAGCTACGGCTAATAATGACTTTCCAACCACTGCTGTCAGCAGCCAAGGAGTTATAGTAATATCTGCACTTCTGTTGCACAGCTTACAGTGGGCTGTAATTGACACAAACATTATTTGCATTTGCACAACACAACGTGAACGAACAAGATAACTTGGGCAGAAATCCAACAGAAATATCTAGTGTAGAAGTAAAATCATAATATGAAACACTGGAATAAAAGTACCCTGCTCTCTCATTTACATAATTGGTGTGCAAATTTTGTAGACTGGGTGCCTTGGTGACATTCACTTGCTAATAGCAGAACCCTTTATCACTGAACAGTTGAAAAAGCAAGTAAAAGGTGTTTTGAAATTCAGTATGAGCTTGAAAGGGAGTTTGAAATCCACGGATTTCATCATTTGACCAACTATTATGAAGTCAGAAACAGTCTTACAAAATCTCCTCAGGTATGCTGTGGTTATTTTATAATTTATAACCTCTAAGGAACTGAATTGTTAAAAAACCCAATTCCAGTAGTTTTCTATATTGCAAGCCACCAAACAGAAATCATATACTCTTTACATACATTTTACATAAGAGTTCGAGGATACAGAAACAGGAATTGCAAAGAAAATAACATTGACGATTAAATGATTCCCACCTCTGATTGCAGGTGGAAGTGAAGCCATACGTGCTGGATGACCAGCTGTGCGATGAGTGCCAGGGAACTCGCTGCGGCGGGAAGTTTGCACCCTTCTTCTGCGCCAATGTCACCTGTCTGCAGTACTACTGCGAGTACTGCTGGGCGGCCATCCACTCACGCGCCGGACGAGAGTTTCACAAACCCCTGGTGAAGGAGGGAGGCGACCGACCCCGTCACATCTCCTTCCGCTGGAACTGAGCAGATGACAGAGAGGGAGAGGCAACAGGGGAGCAGGAGGGCAGGTAGTGCAGGAGTCGCAAATCATTGTACAAATAAATGCACTTTTCTGTTGCTGGTTCCTTTTTGCTCTAATTTCACCGAACCTTTTTCTCATTTTTTTAAGTTAATATATATCTATATTTTGAAGATAGAAAAGAAAAACTGGAATTATATCCAAATATGTCCAGCAAAGAAAAAAGATGTGTAACATAATTTTATTTATGTGTTTGATTTTTGAAATATTTTTATTAGTTCTCAAAAAATACATATATAGGAAGGTTTGAGGTGTGATATGGTACTCTGCTATTCAATTGGCATATTTTTCTAACAATGCATTTGATTTTAATTTTGATACAAGAGGCCCCAAAACCAATAGTCTTCGTTTGACATTTGATTGACTTTTTTTGTAGCAGAGCTGTTGCTTTTTGTTTTATATCGAGTCTCCAGAGCAAATACTGTTGAAACAGTGTCTCATTGGCTATTTATTTCTGAGAGGTGTGATTACGTTTTCTATTGATACAAGAGGCTCCAGAGCAAATGTGAATTGAAAAAGGTGTTGCTAAAGAAGAGTGCACTTATTTCCAATTTAAAAGAGTGCATATACAATATATGAGACCCTTAGTAGTTAACCAAAGCTCAATCTTAATTAACTTTGAAGAACAGAGAAAGAAAGAAAGAAAGAAAGAAAGAAAGAAAGAAAGAAAGAAAGAAAGAAAGAAAGAAAGAGATTCTTTTTTCCTCCCAGATCAAAATTTTTAAACCTCTCTTTTTATGATTTCCAAGACCATACAAACATTTTGATGTTACTTGAAAATCACAACAAAATTTTAGCAACACATATTTGGGTTTTGATCTCCATTGTGACATGCAAAAACTAATACCTCAAACTCAGCTGCTAATGTGCCGAATACAGGTTTAAAAAGAAAGAAAGAAACATTATCACCTTCTGCTGTTCTCCTTTCCTTAGAACTGTAATCAAAGGGAAGTGATGCAACAGGCAGAGTGTGATGTGACTGGTACAGTTTTGTACTCACTTGCTTCATCACCTCCTTATTTTTGTAATCAAACCCAGGGTTGTTCTAGGGACAGAGCAGAGCATCGTACAGTATACAGTGTATTAGAGGAATGTATGACGTATGGGAGGATACAGGAGAGACAGACAGGCTCACTGGTTAAAGAGATAAATCCAGCCCCACTCCCCCTCCTCATGTCTGCCTGTGGCCTCTGCTGCTAAGCTAGCAGCTAAATGAGGGTAGGGCCTCATTCATAGATCAAAACCCACTTTCTGTGTCTGCACACAGTGGAGCTTGGATACAGATCTTTCAGGACTGAGGTTAAGATAACTCCTCGAGAGAAGGCTCGTCTAGTGGCCGCCTTTGTTGCAGTTTTTACGGGGCTACCGCCAAACGGGAGTTGCCTTTGTTCTTTGTTTTTTTTTTGCATTTGTGCAAAAGTTCTACTTTGCATCCAACAGTCAGCTACATTTAATTAAAGAAGCAATTACAGTTTGTCTGATTTCCGAATCGTCAGCACACATTTGAGTCATGGAGGGATCTGCCCTTTCGGCGAACCCTCTATCCTTTCTCTTGCCAAGCTAATCCAACTCAGCATCCAGTGTTTTTGAAGCATAAATGAAGATAGTCTCTGCAGTTTGCTCTACTACTACACACATGCGACCCACATGCAGTTTGCTCTTGATAACTAGATTGCAGGTCCAGTCGGTTGTACCCAGTGGCTTTTGGGAACCAAAGATGGCTGTGCAGTAGTGGGTCATACTGTAGCTCATTTCTTGTCTAAGTTTTTTTTTTTTTTTTTAAATCCTTCTTTTTTTCATTTCCTCAAGGACGTTTTTCATATATATTTTTTCAAAATCTGTCACTTCTACCCAGTTTTACTTAACTGTCAAGCCCTGATGGACTCCAGCAAACCAAAGATTGGCCTTGAACATGATGTATTTATATATATATATGTATTTGACAGTGCAGTTAAAACCCATTTGAACACCAGTGGAAAAACAACAGGGCTTGCAGACACACACGCACACACACAAGGCTTCACACTCTCCATAGCTCAAAATGGGGGTGCATGCTGGTAGGCGCTAGTTCTTTTTATTTCAAATAGGTCTGCGTGTTTGGGAAAATTTAACATGAAGTGCACATCCACACAGCGAAAGTAAAACTAATCCTCACATTTGTTTGACGTTTTAGGTCACTCAGTGGCATCCTACTAGCCGAGCATTTAAATATGTCAGGGAGTCAGTACAGAAACTTGATTATTACACACTAGTGAGAATCCTCATATCGGCGTGGTGTCGTTGCACCAGTTTTGCACCCTGGACATTAGTTTTGTGGGTGTGGTAGGTGAGCATTTTAGAAGTTAAAACACTTTGTGAAGAATTTGCTGTTAAATGAGATGAAAAAAAAAAGATTATTTTATACATGGCCTGCTGATTTTTGGTACAGTGTTTTCTAGCTAAATTATTTTGTCATGCACATATAAACATTTATTATGCACTACTTTTCTAAATATTTTTTCTTTTTCCAACAGTCATTTTAGGCACATTTTTCACAAATGGGGAAACTCCTTTTTGCAATACCTCAATTTTTCACATTGTGAAAGGTAGCTTTTGTACTTTTGTTACTGAGAGATCTGCATATATGGAAATGTTCATTTTAAGAAAAAAAAGTTGAGTGATTTCAATATATATTATTTTCAATTATGCTTTTTATACATTTCAGTGCTGAGGAATCTTTACAACTAAGTGCGCACTTGTGTTGATGCGACTTCAGATCTGCAGAGGAGAGACCAAAGTGTATTGCTCTCTTGGTCTTAGCTTTTCGTACACTAGATGTTTCCAGTCAATCTGGTCAATAACAGCATGGCGAGAAGAAAAAAAAACAAGTTGTAATTTGAAATTGATGTTAATGTCTCTAAACATGGCTATACTAGTTGGAAATGGTAACTTCTGTCTTGGTTTCCTCTCCATAGATGGAGTATAACTTATTATAAGGAGAATGCAAAATTTGGTTCATGCTTAACGCTGAATCTCGTATCACAAGAATGGATGTTTGGTGTTTAGATATTTTAATATTTGAAAAAAAAAAGTATATATATATTCTTGAACTTGCCAACTAGCACCTATTGTAATCCTTAGCATGCATGACAAAAAAAAGAGAAAATGACAAGTACATGAATTAGCTATTAAAATTAATTGTTGTGGTGTGCACCAAATGTTTCTCAACTATTAAGTTGTTAAGGACACCCCAAACCCACTCTCACCTCACTTCACCTCACCCTCCCCCAACTCCCCTCCACATGTGTTGATCTCCTCGCTTCCCCATTCGCAGACCTCTGCAGGATGCACATGACAGAGAGATAAGACGAGAAACAAGACAGAATCTAACTTTAAATCGATTTGGCAGTGCATGACTTTGAGCATCCTTATAGAACACTGTTTAAAAGACTTGAGAACTCATCCCCGCTGTCTGTCGAGGTGATCTTATATAGACCTATCTGGAGGAAGGGGAGCTTAAAGACTTGAATGTGGTAAATGTTGCAAGTTAACTTCAAGTTGTTATGTGCAATACTTCTTTTGAACCTTTTTCCAGATAAAGACTCTTTGCAATGTAATTCTTTAATGCCATTTTTAATTGCAGACATTTAATTAAAGAAGATGTTAATATGTTTTTCACAGTCATTTTCTACTGTTATTGTAATCCTTTTCATGCTGGTGTTTGTAAAAAAGAAAAGAAATCAAACTATTTGTACTAATATAAATAATTGAAGTTATTTTTAAAACATTAAAGGTTTTGTGCTCATTTGCTTATTTTGTTTATTTTAAGCTACTGTGATTGATTGCATTGTAATTATTAGGTCAACAATGTATTTAGCTGTTTATTGGTATATTTTTAATTGGAATGTATAATTGATTTTTATAATTTTGATCAGATTTTTGTTATATTTTTGAGGTGAAGCTTTTAATATGTTAAAGTGTCTAGTTTTTACTAATTGCTATATTGTGCTCCACAATATATGGTTCACATTTTCTGAAGGAAAATAAATATTTAAATATTTGTCTGTTAATGATGTTACTTAATGGCAAGATTTCAATAGTTTTTAACTGTGTATGGGAAGGTTGTTGTATTTATTAATAGCATTTTTTTACTTAAGATATCACCTTAATTTTTATTGTCATTTCACTTTATAAGTTCCTATTTTTGTATTTTCCTTTCTAATTAAGTTATGTAATACGGATATGTCCATATTTCTAGGAGTTGGTCTGTAGAAGTGCTAGTGAAACGAAAAAGAAAAATCTAATGTTATTTAATTGTTTGCAGCCAACTATTTATAACAGTATGCATAATTTTTAAATATTTGTAATGTGAAATGTTGAATGAAATAAATCTTAACTGTGATGAAAATATGTGCTTGGTGTCCTTATTTATGTTAAGTCCTGGACATTTCATGTTGTTATGCATCTTTTGTCATATCTTTCTGTGTTGTCACGTGGTGTAATATTACCATGTGCATGAACCGTCAGTCTCAACATTTGGCTTTGGCTGTAAATCCGAGAGGCTGGTCACATGTTCGTGGTTGCCGTCCTTTAATGTTGGGGAGTAAAATACATATGTTTGGCTTAAAAAAAAAAAACAGTTGTGGTAGTGGAGCAGGTTATCATTACAACCTCTAACAACCACTGTTTCTTTAAAAGTGGCCTTGATGCAAATGTTTGGTAACAAATTAAACAGAAACTTAACAACAGCCAAAAAGGTGGTGTTTCACTGCTGGGAGTGGTCAGAAGTGTACTCTGCTGCAACTGTAAGCACGCCCACCAGTGATGTCATGGTGTACTGCCACTCCCTGTAGTACACTTCTACATCACTGCAGCAAGGTGAAAGGTTAAACCACTGGAGGTCAGCAAAGACAACGATTTTCAGCTGCTGATAAGTTGCTCTCTAAAACTAAATTCACTTTTTTGAATTACTAAATTAAATCTGCAGACATTTTATTTCCTATCAACTGATTCTGGCTAGTAGTAGTTAAGTATTGGTCCTGCAATAGTAGTAGTAGTAGTATTAGTAGTAGTAGTGTTTCTTTTTCCATCTTTTCAACTCATATACATGTGTAAAGGCAGTGTGTAGCCCTAATGAATGAAGTAAAGCACCTCTAACTCTCTGGTTCTTTCTTCCAAGAATTTCTACACACCTACTCATGGTAAAACCTCAGCTCAAGGCTAATGTCCAGATCACACATTCACTTACATCACTCACTCTGGGAATCAATAAATACCAGACATGCAAGCTACCAATCAAAGACAGAGTGCTTACTGGGTCATGTGTTGTTGTTTTCTCAAATTCCAGGAAAAACGGAACAAATCGGCCGACGGCTCAGTTACACCACCAGCTGGCTGCCCCTTGCACTGTTAAGTGTTCATCCATTTGCTGGCAAGGATATTTCATCTAGCAGCAGCAGAGCTTTTCATATATAGGCTAACACTATCACTTTCTCTCTAAACTGATGATAATTTGTTGAAATAAGAAGTTGCTGTTGCCATAAAGTGCAGGGTATATGATACAGCTTTAAGTTAGATATGAATGCAACCACGACACTGCCAAAGACAAATTACCACAAGAAAAAAAAAATCTTGCCAGTATTTACTTATCTGCTACTGAAAATAAAAGTGTGGTCCTGCCCAGCCTAACTTTCTAAACACTTAACAATAGCTAAGGATGTGACAAAGCACATGGCATTGTTAATCATCTGACACTAGATGAATGTCCTTGGTTGAGACAGAGGTACTTCCTGCATGTCTTTAAGGATGACACCAAATAAGTGCCATTGCTGACGGGGCTGCAGGATTACCAATTTCCTTGAGCTTAATCTGTGAAAGGTTGAATTCTCTAATTTCAGTGTTTCAGAGTATCAGTAATTTCAAATACTCACCAACCCAGGGAGGGACAAGATTCTGTGTGGCCGCTAGTCTCAAGTCTCTGTCAAAGACTTGGTTGATTCAGGATGAAGGCCCGGAGGTGGCAGCAGGTGGCATCAGACAGCAACAGACATCATTTTGTCCAGGAAGTCCTACATGGACACCGGCAAGGGAGAGGTGTGAGCAGTTCCTTCAGAGCCTCTGTGAAAAATGACAGGACCACAGATGTCAATTATGGGTTACGTGTGAAATACAACCTCATTCTACAGAAATTATACTAACTTATCACAGTTAACTTGATAATGATAAATTGATGCTACACCTAGCACCTTTAATTCCCTCTTACTGATAATGTGGGTGACCTCATTATTGCATCATCGCTCAGACAAGACGACAGAAGAGTGTGAATGTGAAGCCTCAGGTGTCACAGGTCCTGAGGGAGGACATTTATTAACAGGGTCAGGTGAGAGAGAGGAGGAGGAGAAGAAGAAAGATAGAAAAAAAAAACATATCTTGATTTTTGGGCTCTCATTTAAATGTCTAATTGGGAGAGATTTAGTCAGATGAAAGAGAGACAGAACAGCTGATTAGCATTTTAAAAGGCTGAAACACCATCTCAAAACACCTTTGAAGTTGTATAACAGGCAATGCCGAGGGATCATGCTGACCAGGCCCCTCTCTGTTATAGAGCATTTAAACTACTACCTGAGGAGATTATAATTTAGTATCTTCATAACACACATCTGCACAATTTTTCCTTTTTTGTTATATTGCATTGACCTGCTGTTTTGATTTTTCTTATATAATTTGAGTATGCCTTATTTGGGTATACACTTATCTCAAGTAAATGCCTTTATATTTCACACACATAAGCATCTATCTTTTTAATTATTAATAGTCGGACTGTATTTGTTTTTTGTATAGACACTGAGACACACCCTCCTGTTAAATATCAGCTTCTCCTAAGTCTGCCTGTGTGTCACTGATTGAACCGTCAGGTGGCACTGTAGGACCAAACAAGTTCAGGTGCCACATGCTTTACGCTGCATTCAACGACCGTGGGAAATATTGATTGTCTCGTTTGTCACTCAGTGAAGAATGCATCAAATTAGCGACAGAGAACGTGCCGTCGGGGTGTGGCATTCAGGAGGCGCAGCCCAGACTGATATTAAATCAGGATTTTCCAAGGAAATAGATTAATTTGAGTATTGGTTATTAAGCATTGCTCTTAATTTGACTCTTTTACTTTTTTGTTTTAATTCTGGTTAAATTTGTGCTGTCAAACAGAAATGAGGCTGTACTCAATTCGAGGTCTGATTAGACGAGTTTATAAAAAAAAAAAACGGAGCACAGGCCGAAAACTTTTTTAACTTTTGGAAAACATATTTACAAATGTATGTTCACTTTTTTTTCTTTGTAATAATAATAAATGCTAATTATAATTTGAAGTGCAGGAGTTTACGAGGAGCATGGAAAGGCAACATTAATTCGGCTTCCACTTTGGCCAAACAAACGAGAGACTCCCTAGAAAAAAAAAAAAAATCCCCCTAGTGGCGGCTCCGGAGGCTGGGTGTAGCAGCACACGGTGAAGAAGAAGAGGCTGTGTTTGGATTAGGGGGTTGGGCTGCCTGCTGGTAGGAAACCTGCCGCCAGACGTCCAGTTTGTCTCGGGCGGTGCAGCCTCGCTTTCCCGCAGCATCAGCAGCAGCGACACAGCGGCGCAGCCTCCAGCCTCATCTCCTGCTCCTCATCTGCGCTCCCCTCCGCCTCTGTCCAGACACAAACACTGCCGCAGCACAGAGGAACCGGACGGACAAGGACGATCCGCTGTGAGTAACTGCTTTTTTTTTAACCCCATTTTTGGATACAACATTTTCTGTTATTGTTTTTGTTGGGACTGACTAAGATGCTATTAGGGAAGGTGTGTTTTTCTGTTTGGTTTCCGGTCATCTTTAGTCTCAGGTTGGTTTATTTTGCAAACAAAATTTGCTTTCTGGAGTGTTTTGCTCCTCTGATCAGTCACCAGTGAATCGCATGTTCCGAATTCGATTTGCGTTTTCTCAACAAAACAGCAATTTAAAAACGTTTGTTCACATTTATTGTGTTACATTCTTTATTAATGCTACAATCAAAAATCTAAATCTCGTCATCATTTAATTGAACACACTAGAATCTTCCCTATCAAATAGCCTGTAGGTATCTTGCCTGGTTTCATTGACCTGAAGGGCTGTGAGGTAAAACCATCCTTCTCCAACACCTCTTCTGTTCAGGAGCAGCCTTCTGGGAAATAAAGGAATATATATAAAAGGTCGGTGAAAGATGGTGAAACTGGGGAGTAATCTTCAAGACAAAGGGGCCAAACCTGTGAGCGTGGAGGACGGCTTTCAGAATGTGCCCCTCATCACTCCACTGGATGTTGGCAGCCTCCAGAGCCAAGCACCTGACAAGGTGAGAGACTATACAGCCCAGTAGTGTGAGTGTGTTAAAGAGGGAGTTCTGCCCTCCAAACCTTCCTTTGTTACTGTTTACTCAGTGTTGTTGACCTGTGCCATCCTCAAACCCTTTTATGCTGAATAACCTGCTCCCCCTCCCACCAACACACACATATACACAGTGTATTTATATATATATTTATATATATATATATATATATATGTATACACACACGCACAAACAATCACACACTCTGTAATTCATTCACTCATTCATTCATCTCTGCTGTCTCCCAGCCGTGTCCTTTGTTTTCCAGCTGAGATTAGGAGACAGATTTGGTGCCAGACAGGCTGTCATTTATCATCTCGACATCCTATAGTAAGTGCGCCGCCGCACGTTAATCCAGTTACCATGGTGGCACTGGTGCAGCGTGGAGAGCCGACTGGTATTTCTATGGGGTCGGGACAGAGAGCTGCACTGATGCACGTTATAACAATGAATGGATTTAGACAGTAGGCAAGCTCATTGACGTTCCTTGCACATAGGAAAGCTTTGTTATTCACCCATTGTGTGACAGTGCTCGGTTCATTTCAAGGAAGCAGTTACAGTTTGATGATTTCATTTTGCACCGTTGTGAATCCATATTTCTACTTAGAGCTACTGATCAATTATTTATAGAACCCCCAGACAAAATAAATCATAACTTCATTGCGTCAGTTAGTTAGTTCTCAGCTTGTTATCAACAATATCTGAGCCAATACACTCGACCTAAAACAGAAGCTGGCTGATGTATAACGTTACAGAATTTGGATCCGTTTTGGGAAATCCAGCACAGACACAACCCCTCCTGCGACCTTGTGTTTACCCTCACGATTAGCTTGTAGTTATACTTAATTAAAAAATGTTCATGAAGGAATGTACAGTTATTACTTGAGATTTGCCATTTTCAATCTGAAAAAAGAAGTGGAGACTAGAACTTCTTTTAAAACATGACTGACCACAACACTGCTGAAACGGTTTGTTGATTAACTGATCAGTGGACCTTCAGAAAATATTTTGATAATTGATTCATTTAAGCCATTTATCAAGTAAAAAAAGTCAAATGTTTTCTGATTCCAGCTTCTTAAATGTGAGAATTTTTTAAATTTTTTTTGCTAGTTTTAGATCATTGTTCACTATCAGTGTAGGAATAGTTTGGCATTTTGGGAAATATGCTCATTTGCTTTCTTGTTGGGAGTTAAATGAGAAGATCGAAACCACTCTTATGTCTGTATGGTAAATATAAGGCTACAACCAGCATCCGATCAGAGTCAGGCTAGCTGTTTTCCCCTGTTTCTAGTCTTTATGCTAAGCTAAGCTAACTGGAAACTGGTTGTAACACAATATTTACTTTACAGAGATGAGAGTGGTATCAATATTATAATCAAACTCATTGCAAAAAAAAAAAGTGTTTCTTATTTATTGTACTTATTTTATCTAAAACACAGCAAACCTCAGAGTGCAAAAACCTTTTATATCATTGTGTCAGGCCAAGGACTTGAGTTGCCAGCCTTTAAAAAAGCACAACAGTTTGCCATTTTACAGGAGCAGGGGTCACGTTTTTCATGTGATGGATGCCTTCTGTAATTTTGGACTGAAACCCTTCAAGTGGTTTTATTGTCGAGGGTTCACAGGAAACTCCAAAAATAATCCCAAAAACGGTCGTCCACTCACAGCGACAGAAACACACAGTACAGCCTGAACCCTCATTGTGAATTCTGCTGAGAGAGGCACAGTCTCTTTCTATTTCATATACCTGTTAAGTAGAGAAACTTGTCATTCACCGCACTCGCTCACACACACACACACACACACACACACACACACACACACACACACACACACACACACACACACACACAC
>JBBMJY010000004.1:15107525-15117878 GCA_037833715.1 Toxotes lorentzi | reverse complement strand
CACACACACACACACACACACACACACACACACACACACACACACACACACACACACACACACACACACACGCACAGCAGAACACACAGGAAGACATGCTTGCACTTTTCATTCACAGCAGAGCTTGCATGCTGTTTGAAGGAGTGTGTGTGTGTGTTTGCATTGCAGGTATTTGGGCGTGTGTGCGTGTGTGTGACAAGTCGTTTCTGTCAGCAGCCACCAGTTAGTGACATGACATCCATAGATACTCGTCAAAGCTGATATTGTGTTGAGCCTATAGCACACATAAACACATACAGTGTCAGTCAATTCAAGTGTGTGTTTTGGTTTTAGTGATAACCTGAACAGGCAGACAGAGAGAGAATAACGTGGATGGAGTATGAGTTCCTGTGATATACCAGCGAGTTATTGCCGATGACATTTGAAAGGAAAAGAGGTCAGAGAAGGAGGCTTGCTGTGGCCGTTGACGATCAGTTAATTCTCGGGTGATGCAGGCACAAAGATTGTTGCTGCTTGTTGCTTTTGGATACAGCTGAAACACATTTTGCTCACAGTTTCTCACAGGAATAAGAAATTGTCTATGCTTACAGGCATTAAGCAAAAAAAAAAAAAAAGAAAAAAGATTTTTGGTCTTTTTTTTATAAATCATTATGTAAATGGTGATGGGCCCATTTGTTCTTAAATGGAACAGTGTGGGAGTTGTAAAGGTCAATTTGCTGCAGAATCTATGAATTTGTCTCCAGCTTTAAGGCTGAGAATTTGTCTTCCCGGCAAGTGATGCATGAACACAACAGAGGCCAAGAGAAATAATGAAATCTGTCATTAAAGCATCAGAGCATGGGGTGTTGATTGTGGCTAGCACAGATCATTTTTTATGGAAGATCTAAACAGAGCACATACGTATTTTGTCATTGTCATTCTGATGCCAGTTATCAGTATTACTTTGTAAGCTTCTGTTAATGCTCACCAAACATTTCCTGCTGCTGAAACTTCACAACAGAAACATGCAACTGGCAAAACAGAGGGTGGCTTTTATTGTGAAGGAGACATAGGTAATGCGATGTGTTTGTCGCAGAGATTAGCGCCGATTACATTCTGTAATTAGCTTTCTATAATTACAGAAGTGGCGGAGTCTACCGTTTCACCAAAAGCAATGCATGCATGTAATCCATCAATACTGCTTTAAATTTGATCTCATTAATATTAGCCCCACTCTTTACTGTTCACTCTCATTGAGAATGTTTGACTGGAGAAACAGTCGGTGGCTTTTATTCCAAAAGCACAAGTACAAAACAGAACAAAGCCCTTTTTGGCACAGAATTCTGGGACCTGTAGTATTAAGCTGCATGTGTTGTAGTTACCACTGTAACCATGGGTGTTGCCAAATGAACCAGGACTTAAATGACCAGAAACAAAGTGTGGATCAAGGTTTATAAAAATCAGCAGTTCTGAGCTGGGTGGAGTTACAATCCATATTAAAATATTAAATAAAAAACAGCCCGGGGATTTATACAATAATGAATCAAGTCAATCTACTTTATGACCTCCTGTGTGAAAACCAATACATTTTGGCTTTTTAACTTTAAATAGCATTTGTGAATATTAAATTAAGCCATTAAAACCTAAAAAAATATAATATACAGATTTTAATTTAAGAATTTAGTATTTCATGATCTAGGACACCAAACAATATTAACTTTTCAATCACTATGCCTGTTGATAAAAATAAAAGGTTACTACAAATAAGCATTACAAAAGGGCAGTGCCAACATAAATGAACAGCAGTCTCCAAAAAGGCCCAGGACTTAAATCTAAAGGATTATAACTTAAAGGACAGTGACTGTGTTGTGGGAAGCCATATCTCTGTGTGGATTTCTATCCGTAAATCTTAAAATCTGGTAAACTAACAATATCTTTGTGATGCAAAATTTTGGTTTTTGTTAGCCACTCGCCTCACCCAGAAATAGTTCTGTGTTAATCAGCTTTTATCAGCCTTTCAGGATCTGATCAGAGACGTTTCGCTCTTTCGCTCTGTCCCTTAAAGCTAAAGGGAGGTTTATTGGGTCATGTGACCTGACTCGTACCCCAGATCAGCAGTCTGGTTTCTGAGCAGCTTTACAAATACAACCCCAGCTGTTTTCACCCTGATCCTGCCTGACAACTGTGTGACCTCCCAACTACAGGGTTACCCAGGCATATTTGCAGGGGCGCGGTGCATTGATGGCAGGGGTTTGAAGTTCATACACATACAGACAGACAGACAGACATACACAAACACACACACACACACACACACACACACACACACACACACACACACACACACACACACACACACACACACAAAACAATGCTGCTGTGGCCAGAGGACAGAGGCTGAGGCATTAGAGAGGTATTAAATTTGATTCCATCTGGGCAGGGACGTGTCACAGCCACCGCTGGGTCACCAATATCTTGATTGGATTGCTGGTAGTTTGAAAAAAGAAAAAGAAAAAAACAACAACAACCAGAGGAGGGTGGAGAGAGAAAGATAAATAGAGTGACTCACAGGAAGATAGGCAGATCTTTTCTCTCTGTCATTTCTGTGAGAACAAAGCTAAGATACAAAGACCTGCTTCAAAGACAATGATAGACTTACAATCATTCTCTATTCCTGCCCAACATGCCTCCTCACACATCTTCAACCTTTCCTTTTTTTCTCTTCTCAGTTCCTTTGGAGTAGCTTTTATATCTCATTCATTCTTTACGGTAGTGTTTTCTTATCCTCATGAATTAGGGAGGAATTCCCTGTGAACAGGAACCCGCAGCCAGCATGTTAACTCAGTAATGGATCGCTGAATAATTTCTCAAGTGTTGTGACGATGTGAGGCCGTCATCCAAGTTTAATTTGACAAATCACCACAAATTATTCATTAACTAAACTGCATTTATCTGATTGGCTGTGCACAGAGAAGCTGTGACTTCTGAAGACAAACGAGTGTTATAGTAATAAAATAGTAATATGTAATTCATGAAAAGGAAAGCCTGCACAGCCATGTATGTAGTCATAGTGGCTTTAATTTGTATATTTCATATTGTACTCTGCCACTCCCTTGTATACACTATACAGTATAATCCAGTGGCATTTCATTGTTGCCCGTTGACTGCACCATTGGTTCTTAGTCCTGCTCTTCTGGACTCAGAGCCCTGCTGGTTTTCATCTTAGCTGTGTAAACATCGATTGATTTACACGTTCTTACTTACGTGGATAAATAGAGAACCAGCAGTGCTGCAGTGAGTTTCAGGAGACAGCCCAGTGATGGAAGTTTATTTGTAATGGTATAAAGCTTTTTTTTTAAGCTTCAATATTCAATTTGTCTCTATTAACAATGAAGCAAATGACTACATGTATGTAAAAGGTGCATTACCACCCTACTCTGCAGTCTCTTCAGCTCTATGGTGCATTTTAGCATCTTTCAGCTCACGGTTTTGGTTATCTGGCCCGCAGGTTTACTGTTTTATAATTTTCAGAGGCAGTTTTTTTTTCAGCAAAAGAGCCTTAAAACCCCACTGCGCCCTACCTCAACACCAAACAGCAAACAGACGAAGTTTGCAACTAGCAGATGAACATAGTGTGGCATTTAGCAACTGCAGTGTCAGATATTTTCCCAGGAGTTGGTGGAGGCCAAAATCAGAGCTAAAAGAGAGTGATTATTGGACTTAAATCCATTAGGTGGCATGTTGTATCAGTACAACTGCCACAAGGATCTCCTTTGCTTTTTATATGGATTCAATTCATTGTTTAATTCACGAGGAAACACTAGAATCAAACATGTCTAGAAAAATGTCTGCTGCTGCCTTCCATACTGAAACTTCACCAAAGACCCACAGCTCCGTTTTGGGGGATGAAAAATGAAACAGAAATCATAGTGATAACAGGTTTGAGAAATAACATAGTGGGGAAGACGAGGAGGAAAGAAAAGTTCTGACAGCTTTTCCACAGGGAATATAAAATCTAAAGAAATACTGTGATTGGAGACATAAAGATGGAGAGACACAAAGAAAGAGTGGCTGGCTGAGTTTGAGGAGCTAAAACCGTATTAGCTGAAACTAAAAATGTACTTCTCTGTACTCATTCATGCGTCACTCATTCATTCATGCAGTTAAACTTAAATCAAGTCCTGCATCACATTGTGAGCCTGGAGTCATTTCACCACACAGAAATAAATTGTGAAGGTTTATTACAGATCTAAAAGTGACACTGTGTCAATCATGGAGATACTGAAAGGTCACAGTGAATCAAAACGTTGGCTTTAAATATACGGGACTGATTGAACATTTGTAAACAGATTATCACTGGAAATTGCAGCAGAGGCTGTGTGTCTGTGTGTGCTGGTATCATTTACCTGCCTGTTACTGACGTAGAAGAGCCTGTCAGTCTTGCTAACATATTTAAAGGTCACAGGAAGTGAAGAAGTTTAAATTAGAAGTTTAAAAGTCAGGGATCACCAAGCTTCTTATGATTCATGGTAACACTTTCTAATACAGCAGTGTAATTTTGTTGTAGCAGCCAGTTACCAAAAAAAAAAAGAGACAGGACAGGAGGACAGGAGAAAATACTGGTAAAATGGTGTAGGTGCTGTTCTTTAGTGCTAAGTGCTTTATCAAGTACAATTAGGTATCCATCTGGCAAAAAGTGCTGTAGATATGTAGCTGTACAAGCTGTGTAAGTACAAGTAGTAAGTATTTTACTGGTACCTCATTCATAGAGCACTGTAAATTGCAGTCCGTGTTATAAAGTGTTACCCAACTCATCCTGAGGGGAAGATGGATGGAAAAGTTGGGGGATCACCAAAGCCGTTAAGATTCATCCTCTGGGGACCATGAATGTGGGTACTAAATTTCATGGCAAATCATCCAATAGCTGTTGAGATATTTCAGTCTGGACAGATTCTCAGGAGAATTCACAAATGAAAAATGAGGTGCAACCTCTGTGGAATAATAAGTAATCAGATTGTAATTATATTTTCATTCATCCTGTCACGACTGTTCACGGCTGCGTCATTTTTATTATGTTTTTTTACATCGAGCTTTGTTAAACAATATTTTATTGTTCGTGAATTAATGGTTTACTGGAGAGTATTTGAACCCTTCTAATCAGAGAAGGAGGCACTTTGTCCAGTAGATTTTGCTGATAGCTAAAGGGCTGTGTAAATGAGGCAACGTTGATTGATTGCCACTTCATTAGGTAATATGAAATAAAGGAGTGAGAGGTAGAGGAAAGGGAAGAGTAATGAACCAACATAAAGCGCTGGTGTGTTTGAACCTGGAGGCCCCGAACACGATATTGTGAAATGAGTCACAGAATGAGAAAGTTGGGGCAAAATTGAGACATTAGTTATGACTATGACAAGACTGACGTATGGCGTTGCTGCACTGAAAACCATGAAGCACTGGAGCCTCAGGGGTCCAATCAAATGCGCTGCATTCAGCACACCTACTGCGGCCTTAAACACTTAGATAAGAGCATTCTGGAGCCAACTGACAGCTTTGTTATTCAGATAGTGGAGCCAGTTTGTGTGCACAGCAGTTTCTGGCTTTGTCTCAAAAGTGATGGAGAGCCGTTTAGAAACAGTGCAATTAGCCACAAGGACACGGAGACATTGTTCCCTTTCTCTCCATTCACCTCTCCTCTGCCTTGTCATTTGTACACCGTTCTCTGTGTCTGCCACATCCTCTGGTGCACATTAATATACAGTGAATGTACAAAACAGCAGGGACACTTTCTCCTTTTTACTAAGTGCCGTGGTGAGATGGTCAGTGCTACAACAGAAGATATGAAGCTAAAGTAGAGGAGACTAATTAATGAAGTTCTTTATTTTTTTAGGATCCAGAATGTGAATTTAAAGTGTAGATTGTGCAAATGTGGCCACAAGTCAGTGTTGAGAGGATAACCCAGATATTTTGTTTGTTCAGTACAGATATGGAAAAATTCCAAATTTTATTCTGTTGGTGAAGAGAGGTTGAGAAGTGAAGATCATCAAAGTTATGTGCTAGAAACACGGGCCCAATTTATACATAGTTATACTTTTACACAGACTTTTTAAAAATATATTCAGGTGAGACAACATGGGTATGATTTTGCCTATAGTATCCACTTGATGTCTTGAGTGATTACCATTAAAGTACTAGTCCCAACTGCAAAAGACACGTTTTTTTAAAAACGGGAATGACCCTCAGGTGTAGCTGCTATACTAATAGTGAAATATTAAAGTACACAAATCTAAGAGTTTATAGTTTAAGACTTTCACTCTTTTCCCTGTGTCCTTCTCCACCAGATTCATGTATTTTGACTGTAGCTCTAAACCTGTTTTGTTTGAGGAGTGTTAGACTGACAGTACTGGGACAAACCTGCACTACCCCGACTCTTTTTTTTTTTGTTTTTTTTTTCCTCATGTAGCTGCCGGCCCGAAGCACAGTGTTCTCCCTTCAGACTGCGGGTCTTGGACTGTGGGAACCAGACCTTCTTAACACACAGTAGAGCTCTAACAGATGCCTGGTACCATTGTCTATTGTAGGATGGTTTCTAGCTGTGTCAGGTGCACCATCAGTGTTCAAGCTGAGGTTTCATCCTATGACCAAATCAGGATAATTTCAGTCAAATTAAGAGAAGTCCATGAACTCACTGATATTAAGATAAGATAAGATAAGATAAGATACACCTTTATTAGTCCCACAATGGGAAAATCGCATCCGTCACAGCAGCGAAGAGACAGATTGACCCCGAATATTCAAAAAATCTAAAATATAAAGACTCAAGATAAGATTTACCGGGAAAAATAAATACTATAAACAAAATACACAGTGACAGACAGTATACACAGTGTGAGCAGTATATACAATATTGAACCACAGTATCAGCACAGAATAGACAGATTCAGTATCTGTTTGTAACCTATGTTTTCATCTATCCCTCAATCCCTACTTACGCCTTTGGGTATTGAATTGTGAAATCTCCATCTCCCTTTTTTTAAATTACTTTTTTTTTTTAAGTCATATTCCTGCTCCATTAGAATATATACCGTTGGACAATGCCTGAGCTCCTGATGTGCTTCTAGTGTAATATCAGGCTTAGGATCTCATTTGACTATGCACATCCAAATTTTAGAGGAAGCAGTAAACACATTTTTATTCTATATTTAAACAATGCACAATGGGATATCTGTAAATATAAAAACTAACCACCAAAGACAGCTGTATTTCCAAGAAAATGTTTTATTACTGTTAAAAACCTCACAGACACAGAAATCTAATCAAATACATGTCATTACTTATGTGCTTTTGCATCTTGTTTCCTACATCTTTAACATCACCTTTTAATTTAGAGTGTATTATAACCTCAGTGGAGGCTTTTAAAAAAAATTGATTTTAGTATCCCTCAGTATGTAACTGCTTTAACGGTTTCCCTCCCCTGCAGGTGGTGGTGAAAACTCGTACAGAGTACCAAACAGAGAAGAAGAGGCTGAAGGTTCCCAAGGTGGAGGAGTTCACCATCAGCTTTACTGACGGGGTGTCTGAGAGACTTAAGGTAAGAATGAATGAATCTGTAAACTAGTGATGAATAAAACACATGCTGTACTTAATTAGCTTGATTATCTGTGATGCAAAAAATAGTCGGTGTCCAAAGAGAACATTTTTGTGTGTGCACTGAGGTAATTTTTGTCATCATCGCTCTAATTAGAAGCAGGATGTTTGTTCATCTGACATTTCCTCCCTCGGCTTACCAAAATTAAATCAGTGTTACCAGGTTGGAGTGCCAGTTCGGTTTAGAAATACACCTGCAGTTGACTCACTCCTCTATGTGAATACTCAGGAAGTAGAGATACAGGCAGAGTTGCAGACGAAAAATGGAAGAATTGGTAATAATATGAATATCTCATGCAGACATGAACATCATGCTCTGTCTGTTCCTTCTCTTCATCTCTTACATACAAGCATAATCATGCACATGCATGCAAACACACTCGAGAACTCTACTTATGTAAAATTTTGAGGTAGGGACACAACATCTCAAAGGGAAATAATATACTTTTTACATTTATTTAAGGGACACTGTTGCTGGTCGCTTTACAGATAAAAATTTTACTTACTAAGCTTATAAAATACCACATATTGCTAAAGGTTAAACCATCTGTTTAGGGCCTTTGCCACATTTCAGATGTCTATGAGTCTTTATCAGTTCCACCAAGACTGAACCCCCTCTAAACGTCTCAGATGGTTTCATTGAATTAACTGTTTGAGGCCCATACAGATCAAGCTATCCAGCATTTCATAAAAAAGCAAAGATTTGTGAAAAGTCCAAAAAAAAGAAAAGCGGGGAAACACATTACGACTGTTTCTGAATATGATTTGGGCATGGCGACTGCTCGGACCAAGTTAGACTGGGTTTGTTCCAGTCTGGGTCAGCTGTTGTTGACAATCGGGTGAGAAGTGTGATATGTAAAGATTGTAATCTGAGGTCCTCAGATCTAGTCACTGCCTATGCAGAATGAGTTCTTACTTTTGATACTTTACCTTTGATTCTTTAAGTATATTTGTAGCTTTATATAAGTAGGAGTTTGAGCAGGATTTTTACTTGTAATAGAGTATTTTTACATTGTTGTGTTACTTTTACTTGAGTAAAGGAGCTGAGTACGTCTTCCTCCACTGCACTTCCCTAGCAAACATTCGGACAGGTGACTTCAGCTGAGTGTGTGAATCACCGAGTTACTGTTCCAACAACATCTACATCACCAAGGCGCTGTCTGTTCCATTCTTCTGTTGTTAGGGGAAACCAAAGAGAACTCATGTTGTCATGGCAGCAAAGAAAACCTCCCTCCATGGCAACCCTGACAGAGACAGAAAGCGAGGAGAGAAAGTGTGGAAGCAGAGGTGTGCAAATGTCTCAGTGTGTGTTTGTATGTGTGCTTGCGTGTGTGTATAAATGGGAGTTGGAACACTGGCCTGAAAGATCCTTGAAAGTAGAGGAGGGCAGAATTAGATATCGGACACCAAAAGAAGCTGTGAAATTGTTAGGATGAGACAGTGGGTTCACACACACACACACACACACGCACGCACACACACACACCTACACTATTCGCACACTTGTACACTTAAGCTGTTTCTGAGCTTTTTTGCCAAGGTTAAGTAGAAAACTGCATCACCTGGGCATCTACAGCACTACAAAGGGATGCAGTGAGATTGGTGCCTTGGAAATGGCAGCATCGGTGGACAAGCATGTCAGTCTGTGTAGAGGAAAGTGTGTTTTATCCATGAAGTTGACTGAGCCCTGTTGAGCCCAGGAGCCCCTTATTGATTTCAAATACAGCTGTACAAAGGGGAGCAAGTGTTCTCATCTTTTATAAGATATATTTGAAATTCTACAGGTTAAACGGGGATAGGAGTTAGCAATATGAACAAAATCTTCTATCACAGTATATGTAACATACTTTTTTGTCAGATCACAATATCGATATATTTTCTTTTGGCAGTTTGTTAGGTACACCTGGCTAAAACTAATGCTGTCTGATACGACAGCCCTGCAATAAATCCTCTCTTCATGAAGGTTATAATGTTCACTTTAATTAGATTAATTAAAATTAGACTCTGTTAGACACATTGTCTTGAAACTAATTAATTACATACCTGAACAATCCAGGTACTGCATCACACTGATGCAGAAAACCATACAATATTGCCTTACTGATTTACAGTGTTGGCCACAGTAACTTAATAAAATAAGATATTAAGGGGATAGCTACATTAGTATGAATGGTGGAGCAAAATCTCTGACGGTTGATCAGTTTCCATCATCTGCATTTGAAATGAATACTAAGAGGAAAAAGGAGGGAAAGACACACACGGTCAGATAGGAGATGTGTGTGTAACTTTCCAAAATCGACAGTCCGAAATTCACACCCACTTCATGCCGTGAGTGGCTTGAAAGGCGTTTTGTGGACTTCTGGATGTGTGACAGTTGCAGTAGTGGAACCAAATCAGGACACAGTGCCTACACACTGCCACACAGCAATGCTGAGTTGCAATATTGTTTATCAAAGTTGTCCAAAATGTTGTGACTGTGGATGTGCAGACTTTACAATCATGTCCGGTTTGTCACACCACATCAGCTTTTGTAAGGCAGAAATGCATTTCAGTCTGTGTGATTCTGTGTGATGTCGGTTGGTTTTGGATGCTCAACTGAACCTCTTGCTTTGCTTGACTGACAGAGCTGATCCTGCAGGCACGCAGGCATGTCCACACACACACACAGACACACACACACACACACACACACACACACACACACACACACACACACACACACACACACAC
>JBBMJY010000004.1:15080455-15098054 GCA_037833715.1 Toxotes lorentzi | reverse complement strand
CACACACACACACACACACACACACACACACACACACACACACACACACACACACACACACACACACACGCAGCTTTACTGAGTGAGTTGTTTTCTATATTGCATCTGAGTGACCTTTATATGAAATGGTGGAGCTATAATAAAATCACCCCACACACACAGAAAAACAGCATGGGCACTGCATAAATATCCTCAAAGTCCATGTTCTATTCATTGTTTTTTGGAAGCGATTGGACAGTGTATGTAGCTTGTTGACCTATCAGACGAAACCTCCTGCAAAGCTCTGAGGGAGACTTGCTCTCGTGTGCAGACCTCAGCTGACCTGAGATCAGAGGAAAATCTCATGTTTTCTCAGGTTGGCATTTTAACAGTTTGTGTTTCCATACGAGACTCAATGCATCTAGACAGTGGAGTGTTTGCACTTTGTTGCCACACTACTGCAGCTGCGCTTGTCTCAACCGGATAGCCAGTCCTCAAGAGCCCTAATCCCTGTACACGGTCTCCCTGACATCCCTCTGCCCCGTCTCAGATACTCCGCTCTGAGGTAACAGGCTCCCCAAACGATCTCTGCTTTGAGAGTTGTCTTTGTTCCACTGGCTAAAAACAAGGAATCACTGCACACATGATTAGCAGTCACCACTGCTAAAAGCACCTTGGAAAAAAAAAACAAATCAGTGAAAAAAGTGTGCTCTTCTCAAATGTAGTAGAAATGGCTCTGTTGTGTTGCCTCCTGCTAGAAATGTCAATGGAGAAAAAAAAAGATATAGACAAAGATATATCAGTCAGAGAAAGAGTACTTTTACTTTCAGACTTTTACCTAACAACCTTAGTAGTTGCTTCAGCAGCCCTGAAGCAATAATACAATACTCCATTTATTATTTTTTTGTCATCATTTACCTGATGCCCTTATCCATAACCTGCACATTTATATTCCCCGTACAGTGACAGAGGGGGTAGGGGCTTGGTGTTTTTTGCTGAAGGACACATAAGGACCCAACACGTGACCTTTCAGTTATCGGTTCTAGTTTCCACCTACTTGCCATAACAGGTATCCTACGACCCACTTCATTAATTTCATCATTGCAAAACTGCCTTAAGAGGATAAGAGAATATTTCATTTACATTTTTATGTAGCTTACTGATCCCTGACTTAAACGCTTACACATGTGACAAATCGGTGAGGGCTTAGTGTCTCTATTAGACACATCAGCAGGACACGTTTACATCTACACCACTGGTTTGTTTCCAGAGGAGATGGATGAAGAGCATTTTTACTTAACTTTGCATTTTAATGCTCTGAGCTGGGCTGTATGAGCAGTTTGATGTATGACGTAATCATTTAAAATTATTTAATTAAATTTTAAATTAAAGCTACAGTATATATATATATATATATCATCATAAAACCTCCTTAAAGGCATTAGATGATATTACAGTCAAGATAGAATGTATTTAATATAAGAACTTTTCACATTTTATAGTAATAGCTGGTTTTATGCATTCAGCTCAGCATATGTTGCATGTGCAGCACAAGGCTTCACTGTAGAGTACACAAAAGAGCAGAAAATAATCCATGAAAAACTGGGGGACCAAACTTCCTTTGTGCTGCTACTGAAAAGGTGTCAGAGGGGTAATAGGAAGATGAATGAAAAATAGTTGTTTATGCTTTTAGTGGAGTATTGATTGATGCATCAACTGATCTCCCATTGTGTTTGCTGCCCACCTGCCTGCCTGCTTCTGTGTCTGTCTGTCTCTGCCACCTGCTACCAAGAGAGGGAATGAGATTCTCCATCTGCCCCTGGATCTCTATCATTTGCTCCCTGTCTGCCTTTCGCTCGCTGCTTTATTGTCTCTGTCATCTCCTTCTTTATTTCTCACTTTGCTCCCTCTGTCACTCTGTTATCTGTTTTTATCAGCGTCATTTTTCTCTCGCATTCCTCTCCCGTCACAGACCCACCTCCCCTCTCTCTCTCTCTCGCAGACACACACTTACATATTCTCCTCTTTTCCTCGAGTGAATGTGAGGAGGTGTCTGCTCCCCCCATATGGCCTGTCAAGTTCCAGCAGTGAGAGTGTGGGTGTGTGTGGTGCAAGCTAACATAGCATGGCGTTAAAAAAAAGAAAAAAAAAAAAGAAAAGAAAAATCATATGTGGAATGGTGGTGAAATAGGCTGTGAAAAAGCATATCCGTTTAGGAGACTGCCTTTGAACTCGTGATGCACCGTGCAGCAATAAATAATTAAAGGGAAATGTATTTTCTATAAATCAGACATATGATTTTTTTTTCCTACAATCCAAAGACAGTTAGTGTTAGAGAAAATAACCGGGTGGTGTGTGGATGTGTGTGTGTGTGTGCCTGTGTCTGGGTAGACGTTAACAATAGGTGAACTGCTTAATCTGCAGTCAGAGATGAGAAAGCTGGGGAACAGAGGAACAATCCTACTGGATCTTTTGTAATCTGGTTTGATTGTTTGTCTTTCTCCTTAATACAAAACTGTCTGTAGCTGCAGCTGTAGACAGCAATAAACTGACACTGGGCTTGTGATAAATTGGAATTTAACAATATTTTGGACATTTTATAGCTCAAAATAGCAGTAGACAGAATTCTGTCTCCTTTTTTTATTTCAGTTTATTTTCATTTGAAGCTAGCAGCTAACTTAGCTTAGCATAAAGACTGGAAACAGGGGGAAACAGCTAGCCTGGCTCTCTGCAGAGGTAACAAAACACACCTACCAGCACCTTTAAAGGATCATTTTTAATGTCTGTTTGCTGCAGGGGTTGTGTTTACTTCTTTTCACTTCAAAAAGGAACAAAATATGTAATTTACCCAGGGATGTGCAACTCAGCAAAAAGAGTTTATTAAAGTTATTTCTCAAAATGGTAAACTTTTCGTTTGAGTTGTCACCTCAAGTTGCTTCTGGAATGTGATTCTATATCTCTGTGGTTCTTACTGGCAGTTTTATTTATGATTTTATAATTAGATTTTATTTCATTCTGATATGTGGCTCGGAAAATTAGATTCTTTCTTGTCAAATTAAATTAAATCAAATCATGTAAAATAATGTAACGTAAGTACTGCTGCATGGGCAACATTCAGCCTGTGAGGTTTTGCTATACAGCATCATATAAAATGGGTATTAAAGGAGTAAGAGATGAGTATGTTTCGTTTTTGGTTTTTATTTTGCTTTGTTTTGCTTTAGTTTTGATTTGTCAGTTCCACTTTCATTTGGGAAAAGAGAAAGAATGGGATGCTGTTAAAATGCATTTTTGCATAAAAGCCTTGCTTAAAAAAACGTTAAATGCGATCAGAATGTGTTTTTTTTTTTGTTTGTTTTCATGTGAATAGAAACATGGGGTTTCTGTGGGCCCTGGGTGGATTCGGTGAAACGATTAAAGCCCAGCGGGCACAGTCACCTGCCACGCACTCAATCCAATCTTTACCGATGGAGCCAGTCCTTGTTAAGGACACGTTGTTCTTTGTCCAAATTATTGCCACATGCTGCGTGTCTACCTGCGTCCAAGAAAAACAAGCGCCTGTTATCTGTGTCGCACGGCAAACAGGATTGTGTGTTGTGTTGGTGGTGATAGTGGTGTGGGACGGCACATCCTAGAGCAGTAATGACACGTGGACTGAATTTGACAGAAAAAAGGATGATGTTGATGTGGGTGGGAGAAGCTGCCATGTTGGGAGATATCAGAGCCTTGAATTGACCTGAAAAGCTTTTTTCTATTCTATTCTGTTCTACTCTATTTGCTGATACTCGGTATGACCACACCCTTGGCACAGCTTCAGCAGATATCTGGTAAATAAGTGTAAGAGTGTCATCCTATCATAGAGGAATATTGCGTCAGGCCGGCAGATACTGGCAGATAAAGGTATGAATCCACTCCAGGTGTGGAGGGAGTCTTCATCCTTGAGCTGTAGCGTTGCCCTGACGACTTCCTAAGGTTCAACCAGATTATGAATAATGGAGAAAGGTCAGGATAGATTTTTAATGGATTTATACACCACATGGCCGCAGCTGCATCAACAGGGACTTCAGAGCCATCATTTCTATTACAAAGGGTATGTTCTTGCTTGAACTGTTGCTCTGACTGCTGTCACAGGCTATACTCTCCATACCAGGGTTAATGCCGCTAATCTGTTTAATGTATGTGCAATGTCATGACATCATTTTAAGCATCATTAAAGAGTGGTCAGACAATATATTCTGCAGGAGGCAGTTTCATTCAGTGAATAATCTGCTGAATGGCTATTTCAGCATCTGACAAATGGATACATGAAGACACATTTCCTCCATTTTAGTTGCGCAAAAGAGCAAATCTCCTTAGTTATTAGTAACTTCCGTCTTCGTTTCATGTTTTTCAAGTGTCTGAGCAAAGTTGGGTCTCCACTGCTTTACAGTAATCCCTCTTCTTAATAAGCTGTTTCATGTACATCGCTATTCAAATGGGGGTCAGGGTCTTAATCAGTCATTCCGCGTCTGCTGCCGCTCCAGAAGGCGGGTCAGCGTGACTTTAAACGTGTCCTTTTAATGTATTGCAGCGTGTGATGTGGGAGATGTAATTTACCAAGAGTGTCAGCAGCAACCAAGGCTGAGAATCGTGTCCCCCGGTTGACACCAAGTAAACAGTCACTTAACTTGCGTGTCCCTGTCCACCCCCATAACGCTGATGGAGACCGATGATCACACCCATGTGTAATTACTCTGACATCTCGCACTGACAGATCATATAGAGAGCAGTAAATTGAGAATGGCTTTAACACCGGTCTCAAGACTAGAAAGGGAAACAGGAAATTAGAGATATTCATCCTTTATGGATGGTTCTATTTTTTACCTAACTCACCAGGGTAAATCTGAATTTTAATGGTGATTTTATTTTATTTTTTTTCAGTATGTGGGGAACACAGACACATTCACGCATGCAGGCATATGCATGTATCACACAGGCCTACAGTGGCATTTATGACTTGGCAGACAATATCATTTTTAAACACTGCTATCCTTTGCACTTAATTTGCATAATTCTAATTAAATGCTCGCTCAGAAGCACCCAATCATGTTGTCAAGTAGAAAGTAGGCGTACACAAATCCTTTTATATGTTAATCTGCTTTACTATGACATTGTCTAGCCTGCTAGGGAAATAAATATTTCACACCTCAAACTACACAAACACAGAGGCATCAATGTGCAGAATAAATGTATTATTTCCATCACTTTAGATTAGCTCTGCTATTAACCATTTTTCACACTGCGCGTATTTTAATTCTGTACAAATGCTTGTCCAAGCAAATACTGATAACATTTCATAGTTCCTTGTTGTTGTAACTGACGAGAACATTTGAGTTTGTTCCAGTTCTTTTAATTATACATTTTGCTTAGACCAGCTATTGAATGGCTTCATTTGCACACTTCACCACAGAGCTTCTTACAGTTTCAGAAAATGCAGTTAATAAATTTGTTTGCCACCAGTGAGACAGGAAAGAGCTTTTTTTTCCTGCTTCTGGCAGTAAACAGCTGGAAACATTCAGAAACTAGATGAAGGTTCTAATTGATTTCTCAGAGGACCTACACGGCAGGAACTACGCTGATTGATCCACGAGGCTGATTCAAAACCAGAATATCCAACAGCTGAAATCAACACCAAAATAAAACTTAGCATGGATTATTCATTGATGATGTAAGCGATCATAGGACATTTGCTCAGAATAATATTGTTGTGCATCTCATCAGACAAAACACATTTATAATTTGCTTGGAATCAGAATTTTACAAAATTCTAATGCAATGAGAGGCCCGTTTGCTCTTGATTTGCTGTGCCAAAACATTTAAGTTGCTGTGGACAAAAGCGTGTTGAAAAGTGATACAGCAATTAATTCTTGCCCTGTCCTAGTTCAATAGGTCTTTGTGGAAACACAGCTTGTTATAATATAATGAAGTCCTGTATATCAAGCTCATGTCACATGACAAAATTTCACCATCTGCAAAGCAGGAGGTGATATCTTTGAGGATTACAGGAAGATTTTATGTAAGCCGAGACAAGTCCGCAGTAGCTTTAGTGAGCTTTGTTATTTCACTTTTGCAGGACGTTGTTAATTTAATGAGGAGTGAACTTGTGTAAAGTTTATATGCATATTAATTTCACCACAAATTTAATTTAGAAGTCTGTAATTACAGTAGACCTTTTAACCACTTTGACACGTCACAGTAGGAGAAGCACAGGTTTAAAAGTGAATGTGATGAATAAGGTGATGAATAAAGTATCTATCTATCTATCGATCTATCTATCTAAATAATGAAAATTAATCATGTATAAAATTCCACTTATCTGCTTCAGTCCCAGAGTCCTCAATGTTATTACTTGCACTTGTGCTTTTCCTACTATGACATGTCAGATTATGTGCTGTGAAGGGCCTATTAGAGGCAAAGGCATTGGAACAACATTTCCATGTATCATATACAAAGAAATCCTGTATATGATACATGGACATGAGGGTAATAATTCTCATGCGCTACTGAGGTGCGTCTTCAAACCATACAGCAGTGTCCGTGGAAGAGGTTTTTAACAGTGTTACTACTTGAGTCATTCATCTCATAACTCAACAGGAACACCTTGCCTTGAGGAGCCATTGACCTCAGTCAGCAGCATCTTACCATTTATTATGATTACACACACACAAAGACACACACTAGTGCACATAATTCATCTTTCTTACTGTATAACCCTAACCCTAACCCTGTCTCACACATATACACCATACACCCAAAATACTCTTTTATTGTTCTGGCAAACACACACACACACACTGACCAGCGTTTGCCCTCCCTCCAGGTGACGATTCTTATCATCCTGGCCCTGGCCTTCCTCGCCTGCATTGTGTTCCTGGTGGTTTATAAAGCCTTCACCTATGACCACGCCTGCCCAGATGGATTCATTTATAAGGTAAGACCCATAATTGGCCTTCATTTCATTTTGTTTTGTTACAACACATCTGTCCACAGCCCTGAAATAGACAGGCGGTTAATAGGGCTGGATTGTGCAGCAGGTCATAGGATAGCCCCTTAACAGATAAACAGGCCCGTAGCTAATGTTTATGTCCGTTAATGATTCATTTGTGAATAATCATATTATTTATCCGGTGTGGTGAATTATAGGCGCTGCTTCCATTGTTTCCATTGATATTAACAGTATGAAAAGGTCTGAGGCTTAGCTGTACCTCAACAGAAACAAAGTCAGGTGTGTTTTCTTAAAGGAGGTAGAAGGGAATAACCGCAAATCACGGCCATAATTCATGTAAGGTATCATAGTGGAACAGAGGCAAGCAGCAAATCCTGGCATTTAAGAAGCTCAAACCAGTTAAGTTTGTCCTGCTTGACTAAAAAGTGTTTTAAGGGTTAGTTAACAGTTTTTGGCGTCGGTCAAGTAACTGATCAATCGATTATTCAATTCACCACTGGAGTTAGTCTGTCATATTGGCAAATATTTGCCTTGCTGAGGTGTTCTTATGTAAGACCTTCACTGTCTCCTCCTCTACTTTTCCTTCTGTCTAAACAAAGAATCTAAGGTAAGTTCACCATCCAGTCTCCTAAAGGAGAAGAGAAAAATAAAATACCCCCATCCTACTTACACTAATTTCCGAGCTCATGACACAGCTAACGAGGCTTATCAGATGTGCAGTCATCAATCAGTGATGTCAGTGGTTTTGTCTTGACCAGCGTAATCAAATGTAATTTAATGCCTTTGTTCCTTGACACAGAAGCCAAAGAGACCCAATTGAGGGCAGATCTCTTATATCATTAGCTATGTTGACTATTAGACGAAAATTAGACAAATTACTGTTACTGCCTATTTTACAGTAATTACCACATTATGGTCGACTCCAGGTTCACATGGCTAAGGTTGTAAAAGAAAATGTCATATATAGCCATCCTCCATTCAGCTATCTGCTGTTCAGAAATGTACTGTAATACAGTTGAATCTTTAAAGTTTTACAGTGTACGGATGCAGACAGCCTCTGCTCTCCTCCCTTCCCTGGTACTTATAGATTTTCACTGCACTGCACTTATAAGTTTCACAGTACTTTGTGAGAAGTCACCTTGAAAGTCTGTTTCTCTGGTCAAATCTGGTCTTTTAGGTGGAATAAATCTACTTTCAGACTCTCAACCTCTGCAGGGGCTCAGACTGCAGTCTGCAGAGGTATTATTAGCAGTGTCACATGCGCGTCCACCAGGTGCTAAAGTGTCGATAGAAAAACATGTGCACGCGCCTGCATGCAAGCTCACTCAAACAATATGGTTCATACCCTACAGAACACACACACACACAGGGTTGTAAATGCACACACTCAAGAATATACATTGACTCAAAATACGCTAATATACACATTCACTCCATTATAGCATTATGGGCTGAGTCTCCATTCTTCTCTATATGCTATTACATAGAGCTGTGCTGTCAGCTTCAGTAATATAAATGGCATCTTCTTCCTCGTTATTACTGCCAGTAGCAAAAACTGTAATTAGGTTTGAGGCTGTTTTTTTACGATGAGGCAAATATGACTTTCACAGTAAACACTGTGTTTTTCTTATCTTCTTCTCAAAGCTATTCGAAGCCGATCATCTGAATTTCAAAAATTACATTTTTGGTCTTAGGTAAATATATAGTGTCACTGATGAAAATGGATTTTTGTTTTGTTTTTGCTTTTTGTTTTTTTTTGCTACTTTGAAAAAGCCCATTCAGCTGCTACATGTAGTATTCCATTCCAGTTCCATTTCATTTTCTGTTGTCCCTTTTAATGGGAACGATGGAAATAGTTTAGTAAGTTAAAAACAGAAATTGATTTTTTTTTTTTTTTTTAAACATGGTTAATGCTCAAAGACTGAGTTGGCTATCCACTTACAAAACATCTAACTCAGCCAGTTACTTGGAGAAAGATTGGAAGATGAGGAGAAAAAAAGCTTTTTATTAGTTTCGTTCCTCTGCTGTTTGGTAACCTTTTTATCTGAAATAAATACCTGAAATTATGTAGAGGTACAGTATGTAACTTTATGATTGGTGTTATTTTTCCTTCTTTTCAGCAAAATGGTCAGCCTGTACAATTATTCATTTGTGTATCAAAACTGTGAGATGAATGAGTGCAATTTTCAAATTGCAGGCGCCCTCATTATAATTATACCAACTACATGATTAACAGTTCATAACAAGCTGCACCAAGCGATAGCCTAAGTGGTCAGTGCCCCCCACCCAAAAAAAGGAATAAGCCTCGTGTGTTGGCCAGTTTGTGCTTTCTGCATGCTGGGTAAGGTTAGAGGACCTTCGTTGTCATGGTAACAGTCGTTCAACACTATAAAATTGTTCAATGGCACTGTCCTTTCTTGATAATTGATAATGAAAAAATGCTACGCATATCACCTTTAACAATGAATTTACCGATAAACGTTCTAAATGTTCTCTTGCTCTGTCACAGCACAAGCGGTGTATCCCAGCCTCTCTGGAGGCCTACTACGCTGCCCAGGATGCCAACTCGAGGGGCCGTTTCTACACAGTGATCAGCCACTACAGCATGGCCAAGCAGACCACCTCGCACTCCGTCTCCCCCTGGCTTCCTGGAGGGGTTGGGGGGCAGCAGCACGATGCTAAACCCCCGGGTGGCGAGGGCCACTGAGTTAGCTGAACGGTTCGAGGGTGTTGCAAAACACATACAGACACATACAGACACAGGCAGGTGTAGACGCAGACACACACACATGTAGGAGGATATGTAGAAATTTAGGCAAAAGAGGTGCACATTAACACAGCAGCTACATATATAATGCCAATATAGAGTGAAAACATGCATGCAGACATAAAAACACACAAGCACATGCTAGGCCATATTCTGATTTACCTTGTCTGCCCATTTATAAGCTCTTTCTCTTATCGAGGAGCATTTCCCTTTGATCTTTTGCTCTCTTGGGAATATTATCATCTGCTGATACACACTCACTTATACAAACACACACAAACACACACACAGTCTGCTCTCTTGTTACTATGTTTACCCCCACCCTCTCATTTATTATTTATTGACCGTCATGATCTATTTATTTTTTACTGTAACGTATGGATGTTTTTTATGTGATTACCAGGCAACTATTTGTACAAAGGCACGAGTCGATGCTGAATTTCACGCTTCCTCTCTGTGAGTCTTTTTTTTTTTTTTTTTTTTTGGTTTGCTTTCTCAAGTGTGTATACTGCAGTTACTGTGTATTCATTCACAGCCTGTTTTCTTTCTTGCCTTCCTTGTCCAAACTGCGTAACCTCAGGCACATCTGTCAAACACCACACACACACACACAGATCATGTCATATTCCAACCCAAAATACATCTGTATGGTCTTGTATACAAAACTTCAGCTCTGAGGAAGGTTTAATACCAATGTCCACATCTGCAACCTGTCCTGAGTTGATTGAATGAATTTTTCCATCATGGCTGTGTTATAGCTCACATTCAGTGACATTTTCAATGTGCTGTGCTATACATTTTAAATCATGAAACCCCCCTGTGACCCAAGCTGTACATAGAACTGTGCATTCAGGCTAGTTTTTGTGTGTATGCATTGTAGTAGCTTTTATTAGGAGGTTATTTTTTTCTTTCTTTCTTTTCAGTTTTTTTCAGACCTACAATTCCTCCATGCAAGTTACTTACATATTGCTTCAGCTGCCAGTCTTGTAGCTCCATCAAACACAATGTTGCAGAAGGGAAAGGAAATACTGTGCATATCACTGTCTCTTGCCAAAACTCTTATTTTCTGCTGTGTTTTGTTACGTTTATAGATGGGCTTCAACTGCAGCCGAGTTTTGTTCCTGTACTGTTATTCTTTCATTTTGTATTGTTGGACCTGTTGTCAAGAGTGGTTTTAAGAGATATTGTGATGTTGTTAGTTAAAATGTAGCGATACCTGGTGTAATTTATCAGTGTGCATCCTTGTCCCTCCCTCTCTTGGTTCGAATTCAAAATAAAACAAGCTGTGACCTGTGCTGAGTGTGTCTGTCAGTCTCTTTAGCGCTCACACAGCAGCTAATTCAGGCCCGAGGCGGTGCAATGTGAACGACAGTGACGACTTCTCATACAGCACGTTATATTATTCAGATGCTCATACTTTCCAGAGAAGTGGAGAGTAGATTCGTGGGCTGTAATGACCTGTGATTGACAGCAAAAAAAGTACTAGAAAAATACCTGTCTGTAATGGCTACAGAATATATTTTTCATCTACAGTCTTCTGTGAATGGCAGATAAGGCCTCTGTTTTTCTTATGTGCAGCAGTAACGTCAGTGTCCTCATTGAGTGACATGAATAGCTGATTTTCTTAATTAGAGGCTTGTATTCTAATGAATCTGTCAGCTGTCTATGTTTTTCCCTGCTGAGGACTAAAACAGGTGCTGAATGCATAAGCTTTCACACACCGAGAGAGAGAGTGAAGAACAGCAAAAAAAGAAAGACAAAAATAAACAGCGCATTGCTTCAAACAAATATAAACACATGTACAATTGTTTAAAAGTTTAAAATTTCCAGAAAGTCAAAGCATCAAATAGCAATATGTAAATTTCTCAGTACCCATGAATGATGCAGGCACCACACAAGTCCATCAGTAAGAGGAGACAGACTCCATCCCTCCATCTTATGCAGAATCAGAAAGATAGTATAGCAGTAACACCGAAGTCTGAAGTTTTTGACCTTGTGTTTAAGCATTTCACTGTGTCCCATCACCTGTAGTGTCTGTGATGGAAGATTTAAATGAGAAAGCAAATCATGGCAATTTATGTCTCCAAGACACAGTATCAGCAATAATATAAGCTTTTTCTTTTACTGTCTTACTATTATTGTAATCTCCTTTTAGCTGTAATGGATAATACTTTACTCTTCTGGGTTTCAGACCTAAGCCAATCACTGCACACAGTCAGTAACAGGTTTGTTGTCATCTGGCATAAAACCATAGACTGTATATAAAAAGCATAAAACCCAAGTATCTTCAAATGACAGATGATGATCCACTCGTAAAACTAAATGTCTTCACATTCAGATAGAGGCAGGTTTTACTCTACGATGTTGTGCCACTTCCTTCTTTATGTTTATCCATAATTAGCCCACAAAAGACCCATAAACAATTTCTCTTTCTTTCCCTCTAACTTGACATTAACAGTAGGATCATGTGTTGTGTGCTGCTAGGGGAATATAGAAATCATTTCTATATCACAATCAAATTACAGTATATGATAATACTATACATTTTCTGGGAAATCAATTGAGAAATTGTTAGAGGATAAAACAACCAGACAGGAATGAATCCTGTTTTTGGCTAATTCAACAAAGTGAATACCTGAAAAATAGACGTACTACTTCACAATGATGCAAAAAATAAAAAGCAATTTTGCCACATGACTAATGTGATTGTCCATAATGGAATGGTATATCTATTGATGTTTATGAGATACAATATATATATTACGGTAGACAAATGTTTATTGTTTATATTATCTTGTCACTCAACCTTGTGGCTCATTCAAACGTATACAAAAAAGATATTCCACAGAGTCTTTCAGGGGAATTGTGAATGGTATAATATAAAGGAAAGTGTTATAATAGGATTAGCCAGTCAGCGCTTGTGTTTGCCTTCAGAACACAAACCAACGAAACAACCTGACTTCTCACAATCAGCACGTGTTGTGTTGGTGTTGCATCCAACTGGAAGAAAATTAAAATCACCAACTTCAAGAACAGCTTCCTTCTGACTGCAACAAAAATGATTCATGTGATCTTTAGCACGTAGTACTACCATTCACTCCAATCAAATGGTATGCAACAGTCCAAGTCTACACTAGGGGCTCTGTGCCAGCATCAGCATGGTAGCATACATAATTACAACTCAAACAAAACTTTGGACATTAAAATATATAAATTAACAGTTGCTGAACTGTTGCAAAAAATAAAATATATATATATATACTTAAATGTTGATAAATGATCATTAAAGATGATTTTCCTGATGTTTGCTATTTTCTTTATTCCCATGTGGATTACTAAACAGACCTGACTCAGAGTCTGTACAAACTGGACAGATGGTTACTTATGCAGTGCTTACACAATGCTAACACAATGCTGACATGTTGTGAACTTGGAAGGGGGGGGGTGGGGGTAGGGGGGTGGGGGGGGGGGTCAGGTGAATAGAAGCAGCTGGTGACTTCATATGGGCAAGAGACGGTACATGGTTGTCTATTTCCTTCAAAGGCCAAATGACCATGGTACACCTCTGGAATCCACAATGACTAAACTGAGAAGAAAACAGGTAAAACGTATGTGTGAAAGGAAAAAATACAGAAAACTGCAGAAAAAGCACAAATGCTCGTCCTCTTTTGACACCATCGCATGGTGATGTAGCATCCATGCATGATTTTTGCAGCTCATTGGTTTTAGCAGAACTGCTTAATGTAAGAATCCATTTCATCTCCTCACACTGTGGAAGCGTACAATCCTCACCAAGCTTATTAGACCGTTCATTTGAAAGACCTTTTGGCCCTGATTACTTACTAGGGGACAATTGGCAATCAGATATGGGATGAACTGTGGCTTAATCCTCTCTATGGCTCTCTAATTATAACAGTAAATAGCTTCCGGCAGTATAATTCCTACTAAATTCCTTCCAGTGCAGGATATTAGAAACTGACGTGAAGAAGGGCTAATTGTTGCAGACAGGTCATTGGTGTTTTCTCAAAGTAAAGAGGACGTTGGAGGAAGGAAGGGAAAAGGTGGAGGAAGATGGGAAGAGAGAAAAAAAAAAGGTTCTGTGTTGATTGGCACAGAGGGAAATTAAGCCTGACATCTGGAAATGAGCAGCCATATATGTCCATCCTGTTGTCTCCCAACACAGGAAAAAGAGCTTAGGCTTGAAACTTCTCACACGATTTGTGGGTGCTGTGTTTGTATCCACTCCAGAGTGATAACAACTGCCTCTTTTTTTTTTCTTTTTAAATATTTTGTATTCAGAGCATCTGTGCACTTTTCTCTTTGCTCACAGTTTTGTCCTCTATGTTTCATATTCAAGCTCTCTGTCTGTGCCTGTATATCTTTCTTCCTTACACACTCATTATTTCAACACACCCTTCAGTGCTGTCATCTCCCATCTCCCTCGACTATCAACTACTTTCTGCTTCCTTGCAGGATCCGTCTGTGATCCAAACAGAAACAAAACAGTCGGCATGAAAAATCAATACCTGGGAAGGGAAGCATTGTTTTTATTTGTTGAAGTGGTGGGAAAAAGTCTTAATACCAAGGCTAACAAATGTATCAGCTACTGTCATTATACATATTTTAATGAACAACTAGCTTGTTTTTACTCACATCTGAAACAGCTGAAACAGCTGAAACAACTGGAGTAAAATATTTATGAGTGACTGTGAAGCTTTTCAAAAACTTGGCTTTTGTTAAAATGGATGTAACCCAAGAATGTGTTCAACTATATACTCTTATTTTCACGTTTGTATTTTTTTGTTTACATGCAAGACAACTGAAGGAAACACCACTGTTTACAATCCCAGCTTCCTGTTTGTTTTCTGAACAGCTATCAACATTGCTGATTTGTCCAGCAATCAAAAGAGGTCTGGAGCCATGTTCAGTGAGGGTTATTTCCCCTGATCAGAGAAGCAAGTCAACAATCATAGCACTGTGGGCAGGATTAACAGAGACATAGCTGGCTAGTTGTAAAATAGTGACAGAAAATTGGTCACAGAAACGGCAACAAGTGTGGTCGACAACAGCACGTCTCTACAGGATGTTGGAGGTGGACTTACAGAAATAGCGGCTTTTAAATCAGTACATTTTTTTTTCATTTATTGTGAAAAATGTCAACTGTTCTTAGCAGCTCTCACTATTAAAATTGAATCAATCAAACCTTAAAAGTCTCAGTGGCCATGGTGTAATTGTTTTTAAAGAACTGAGCACTTTGAGTAGTATGACCAATCTCCTTTGTCCCTGTTCTACATCCAGACTCTTCAGATATCCTGATTAATTACTCCTCGTCGTTTGTCATTTCCAGTTGAAACACAAATGCGACAGAGTCTTTAGTCTTTTTCATTGCCGCTGCCAGACTGTGGAACAGTCTGATCTTCCCCATGTATAGCTATTTTTTTTTTTAAATCACGGCTTCTTTATCTTTTTACAACAGCTTCTGAGTCTCCTCAGTTAATAACACGATTACATGATTGCCTTTTTGTTTTTGTTGGTTACACTTTATTTATATACCCATTTATTCAAATTATTTAACTGTATTTTGAATTTTTCCGCAGAACACTTGTTAAATGTGCTCTGTAAAAACTGAATAAAAAATTTAAACAACTGAAATTAAATTACTCAATTATTAAGGCGAACAGAACAATGAAGCCATGCGTCTTTCCTCTGTTTCCTCCATCCAGTCTCTTTTCCTACACACCCACACACAGACACACACAGACACACACACACATCAAAGTTCTTATGCACTCGAACATACACACATATGGCCCTCTGTGTCGTTTGCCATCCACACCTCCATTTCTCCCTTTAGCTATCTCCCCTGCTGTCAGAGAAAGGCTGCTTCTCAGCAGTTGGCCCTCAGAGGTGTGGAGGAGGAAAACAGAAGGAGAGAAATAGTAAAAGGAGGGGGGACAGACCCAGGGGGAATTACAAGTAGAGGAGAGGAGTCAGGTAAATAGGGGGAAGCAGCGATAGCGATGTGAACCAGACAGACCTTCACATCGGCAGATGCTGACAGTTTTACCTTCAGTTTTATAGTTTGATTTGTCACTTTTTTATGCTCGGTTTTTCCTGTCAATGTATGTTCATGATAAAAGAAATTGATATGAGCAGAAAGGGCAAATGCACAATATTTCATTCCTGGGGTCTTTTCATGCCAGCTCCACTTTGAGGAGATGTTGGATGTGTTTTTACATGAAAGTAGTGCCGTTAGTAAGCTACAAAGTGAAGAAGAGAGAGGAAAAAAACACGACCTTTCTGTCTTCTCTCTCTGTGAATTCTGTGTTTACTAATGGTGAAAAACACTGTGTTTGAACTGCAATACTGTTCTGATTAATATAAACTCTGCTTTGATATTAATCAAGTGTCTGAATCAAAGTCTGGCTGCATTTTGTCTAATGTATTTGCATTTGGTGTAACAGCTATTTTTTACCTGACTGGTCAGGCACAATAAAAACAATCTAACAACAACAACAACAACAACACTCTATACAACACTATAAAAACAAAAAACAATGATAAATAATAAATAAAAAACACTAATTTGCAAATTATGCTGCCTTCAGATGGGACACAAACACCATAGACTGCATGTGCTATGGATTACACACACTGGTGAGTCAATTCAAAAGCATAAACAGCATTTTGTTACTACAGTGAATCAGGATCTGATTTCTTTCTCAGATAAAGCTTCATCAGAGTTTGCAAAACCATTCTACGGCAAAACCTCGCACCCGAACAACAAAAACAGATCGTTTGTTTCGAAACTCCAAAATGACCCATATGACACATTTATATGAGCATTTTCTGATTTTCCATCCCTATGTGATAACTATGATCTCTGTGATGTCAGAGTGTGATGCTCTGGGATAGATCATGGTCATGCTTAAAAGATAGTGGAGTCTTGGTAGGAGACAGGACGTGAGCTGCAATCTTTGATGTCAAAGTCTGACACACACTTTGCACGGCACTTTGCAACTCTCCACCCTAACAAACTCTGCAGTGCTGTAACATCAGATTACTTCCGCCTTTGCCTCTGAGAGAAGACAGTAATTAATGTCATGACCACAAGAGGGTTGTTTTAAGCATTTGACATTAGACAAATTACTATTGCATTGAAATAGCACTTTACTATTTGCCTGTCATTTTACACTTTCACACACAAACAGACACACACACACACACACACACTCCCACAATAATGAAAGCGAGTTGCCATGCAAGGTGCTGGCCTGACCCTCAACATGGGTTCAGTGTCTTGCTCAAGGACACTTGCCTGTGCGGATGAATTTTGCCATGCCCCTCTCTCTGGTGTGACCAGGCCTATTTTTTCTTTTGGTAGCTGGTGACGAGATTTGGGAGTTTATACTTTAATATATAGTGGAGGTCAATTCTAATTAAGATTAAAAGAATTAATTACTCCCTCAACGGGGTGGGAATGTTAAACTGAGACATACACTTTATATATTTATGATCTCTCACGCCGCCACACCCTTCACCTCGTATTCTGCTGATTAAAAAAAAAACAGGGTTCCTCTACACTAACATTTCATTGTGTGTGTGTTTGCCAGAGCAATACAAAAGTATTCTGAGTGTATGGTGTATATGTATGTGTTAATAATGTATTTTAAAGGACTTTATAATGTCTTAGTTTTTGTCTTAGCTGTTATATTTAGTTAGGCCCTGTAAAATGGACTCTCTCTCTCTCTCTCTCTCTCTCTCTCTCTCTCTCTCTCTCTGTGTGTGTGTGTGTGTGTGTGTGTATTTTATTTGTCCATTGACCAATGTTGTGGGAGACAACCATCAATTATTATGATATGTCATATGAA
>JBBMJY010000004.1:15054931-15074559 GCA_037833715.1 Toxotes lorentzi | reverse complement strand
CACACACACACACACACACACACACACACACACACACACACACACACACACACACACACACACACACGCACGCACGCGCGCGCACACACACACACACGCGGGGCATGGGGACCTCTTTGTCTCTCTTTCTCACACACACACAAACAGAAGACACACACGAAGCAATGTTGTCGGTCTCACAGTCCCGCGGCTGACGTGACTGGCTGGATGGGTGCATCCAAGAGAAAACTTAAACAAAAGCAGTCCTCAGCTGAAGCGTCTGATGCCTCAGGAAGGACAGAAAAAAAAAAATCATTCATTCACTTTTCATTCTTCAGATTATCATTTTCTAAACATTTTTTTTAAATAAGTCAATCAATCAAACAGTTTTATTGCTTCATCCTGCACTTATTAAACACCTTTCCCCCTCTTTTGGAAAAGAAAAAACAAACTAGATAGAAGAAGACAGAAGGTAAAATGTTCAATTTCTGCTGCACACTGGAAATAAATCCACATCCTCCTCTCTAAAACACCTGATCTGACCGGCCACACATTCCTGGAGTGCTCTGTACAATCAGACAGTGATGCCATACTTGCAAAACCATGTTTACACCTTCACCAAAGCTGCTGTAGTTGTTTTCACGTTGCTCGAAATGTCACAAAATCGAGAACAGACAATCTCGCAGAGGTCAAGACATTTTTTAGAAAGTAATACTTCATATCACTTCTTCTGACAAGAGTAAATCTCTTCCCATTCTTCTGAAAATGTCAAGAAAATAGAGGATATGCTCACCCACATCTCCTCACACACAAAGCAACCACTGAGGGCACTCATAGCGCAGTATATCATAACTGAGCTGTTTACACTTCTCTATTAAAGGAGAATAAATTCTATTTTAACTCTATTTGGGCACATCCGTCTCTTTACACAATCTTTCCACCTTATTTACACTGTATATGTGCATGTTTTTTGGCCAGCATGTGCTCACCTTGTGGTGCTCACTGACTGCAAATGTGCATCCCAAAAAAAAACGTGGGTACTCAGGGTACGTCCTGATTCAGCACACACATACACACACACGTGCAGACACACGCAGACACACAAAGAGGTCTCCGGTGTCTGCCTGACATCCTGAGGCTGACATACAGTTGGCAGATGCTGAACTGGATGGGTGCATCCAAGGAGAAACTGCTCATCAAACAGTCCTCTGCTGACATGTCCAATGCTGAGGGTGGGTCCCAGAGAAATCACTGTCCATACATGTATTTGTTGCATTATTTAAATTATTGATGCTTTCTTTTTTTTTCTTCAATTCATCATTTCCATCCACCTGTGCATTACTTAGTTAATCAATCAGCTTTATATCAAGGTTAAAGGTTAAGCGCACACAATAGTGTATTACAGCAGCTTTGAAGCAGCTTTGAACACAACAGCTGTAAAAATAGGACACAGTAAATGAACCTGAATAAATCGTATCCAATGCTAGGGACCAATGACCTATGTGTTCTTTATATTTGTCTTGTCACAGAACTGCCACAGAGGTCAAAAATAAGCTTCAATTATATCTCAGTACGAAATGTCAAGAAAATTGTGACATACCTCTTGAAGTGACTGTTCATCCATAAGAATGAATCGAATAGAAATTCAAAACTATACAGTAAATGACGTCTGTGGTTTTCAGCCTTTGTTTGTCTTTAATATGTATCAGTGTAAAGGCCTTTGCTACTAGTTGTCATCGTATGTCTGTTTGAGTTGTTTTCTTTAACCCAGTTGTGCTGTCATCCCAGCAGTATTCTAACACTTTCCTACTAAATGCGTCTTTAGAAGACAGTCTAGACAGGTCCCTGAAGTGAACATTTTTAAATACAGACGGTGATGATGAGGGAATACAAACAAGATGAACCTCAGAGCTCTACTGAAGTGAAAACACAAAGGGTAAGAAGAAAGGAGGTAAGATTACAACGTCTGGCTTACAAGTTCAAACCAGCCTACAGGTTCATATGCCGACTGCTTGACCTTGCTATAAGGAAAGACAGAGAGAAGGAATCTACTCCTAAAATGTGATCTATTGCATATGACTTTCAGTTAATAGGAGTAGGGTACATTTGCCCTGAAATACTGAAGGTTGAAGACATTGTTGAATGGACATGGTTGATACCTTTCTTTAATGGTGGATGGACGTTCAGAAAAAGTGTCCTTTAGACTGACAAGCGGGGTTGTTATTGTGTTAAAGAGGAACCAGAAGCTTTGGAGATTTGGATTAAGCCTCATTGATCTGAGGTACTCTATAGTAGGTGCTGAGAGAGAGTGTATGCCAGACTGCTGGCGACAGGATATTGAGTTCTGAAGTACATTGGGTTTGTTAATTTTAGGGTAGCATTTCACAACTGAACTGACAATTGAAAAGCAGTTTAAGCAGCTTTTATTAAGCAGCTCAGGTTTCACTGAGTTTGTACAATGTTTCTGTTTTGCTGCAGTATACTTTGCTGCCAGGTCAGTACAGACGTCTAAATTAATAAAGGTAGATGAACTAATTTGTCATTATTGTTGCTGTGTAACTGTAACACCATTCCCAGTTGTGAAAAAAAATCACAGTCATCTTTTTATCTGTTACCAAAGAAATTCCTTTTTTATCAATTCAGTTTTAACTTAAGTCTAAAATACAGGCAGGCATCTTTGGATGGAAAGTTTAAAAAAGGTGTTATCAGGTGCCCTGTGTGCATGATTTCATTCATAGGCCTTCATGGTTGGAATAATGACCTGATGAACTTATTATGTAAGTATGTAAAATTTACAAAGCCTTTAAACCAACACTCTCTGATCCCTTTAAGCTAGCACAGTGGATATTTTCTTCTCTGTCTTCTTAAAGACAGATTTACATTAAAAAAAACTTTAACTCTTTATTCTATACATTACATAGGCTGACTTTTCCCCTCACTACATTTTTTATTTCTTATCCCTCCCCCTCCATTGTGCATCTACCATCCAACACCTACTATAGCTGCAGCACTCTGCACTCACAGTGTGCCTTTTAGGAATTTACTGTTAATCATGTCAGAAATTAATGACATATTCCGGCACATTTCCAGACAATATATTAGAGCATGGTTATTATGTCAAGTCTGTGTATGTGCACCAAGCAGTGGAGGAGAGCTTTTTAAAAATCCCCGTATTCTGTTTACTGCTCTGCTGGAGTAAAAGTCTGACAGGGAAATGTGGTATCAGGAGAATTCTCTCTCTCACATCATCCTTATGTTTAAAGACAACCACAGGCTCTTATTTTTTTTTTTAGAAATGGTAATTGCTGTGCTGATAAACCTAATCTCCCTCGAACAACCAAAGTGAATGCGGGAATGAAATATCTGAAGAATTGGGTTTGGGGCAAATAAAAAAAATGTGTTTGTTATTTTGGCTATGAGACACATATAACTGTACTCTGTATGTATATATGATAATGTTTTCTTGGTTTATTAGCAATTTTCTCCTGCATTTCTCTTGATTTGCAGAGGTTTGATATTTGAATGTGGAAAAATAAGGAATTAACATGATTTATTTTTCAGGCTTCGTGAAATATCTAGAGTGCTGCCTTAGTAAGTATTGCTGTAAGATTAAGTACCTCCACTGAGTCCCACGGGATGCAGTACTTCACAGGCTTAAGCATTAGTTATAAAGTTTAATGTGTAGATGGTGTAGAAGAGCCTATTCAAGTGACATCTGTCTCTCTTTAAGACACACCATTCAACCGCAACATTAAAACCGGGAACTGGTTTTAATGTTGTGGCTCCCTATATGTGCCTATTATTAAGATTTTCTGCCACTGCATTTTTAGTTTGGGTGTCTCCTGCTCATGTTTCATCCTCACTGTCATTTCTGCTCTGCAGGCCTTTTTCCATAGAGTATATCAAAACACCTTGAACAACAGTTCTGAATAATGCCTTCTGAATTATCATATGAAAGCCAGTTTCTGGGAGATGAGTGGTGTCAGAGAAACTGTACTGAAAAGCATATACAGGGACTAATACACACACTGAAAAACACGTACACTCACACACAGAAAGAGAGTAAATAGACTCTCAGGAGAGAGAGGTGAACGTCAGACAGAAACGTGCCCTGAGAACTGTTCAATTAGGCGAAGTACTAGAAGGGCAGGTAACAAGACTGCTGGAAGAGATGGGAGTAAGATAACTGCATTGTGAAGTGTCACTCAATAACACCACAAGGTTGCAGGATCTCTTCTCTTCACAGTAACAGAAAACCTCTGAGAAAAACCTGCATGAGATGATAAGGATGCATGATTCAGACTGGACTCTAAGGGAGAAGATCATTACACTGCATTACTGTCGTCCTCCATAAAGCGGATTGTGCACAGGAACTATGATTATATTTACTTCAGTTTGCATCATGAAACGTTTCGCCCTTGGCCAGCAGCGGTATTACATCTGTACAGTACAATTTCAAAACCCAACTCTTGTCATTCATCAGGACAAGCGATCCGCCTCAAGCAGTTTGTAACTTCACGTGGAGCTGACTGGCATCCTGTTTTGTTGTTGCTGTGACCTCCCAGAAATCTGCTGCTGATATGACTATAATAGGCAAAACTGAGCTCAGAGCTGAGTCACTCATGTACAAAAACATCAAAACATGACGATTAGAGAAAAAGGAAAATAAAAAAGAATCACTATTCTGGTACATTTACAGAGCACATAGAACTAAACTTTTATATGTGAGGCTCACTTTAACTGATTTTCACTTGGATTTTCTGCTCTCACAAATCCAAAACAATTTCCTGCTACAAGAAGGCCATGTGAGAATACAACAAATTAACTATTAAGAATAAATGTTAGAAAAAACAAATGAGTCACTAATTAACCATCAGTGTTCCTTAAAGTAATTAAAGAATAGAATAAAATGAATGTTTGTGACGCAAATGATGTTCAATATTTCTTAGTTTTTAATTTGAACTTTTTATTAAGAAAAAAACAACAACAGATATTTGTGATATGTATTTCAATGTCAAAAAAGTGGAGGATTGCTGATTTACATGTACAGACTCAAATGTCCATTTCGTGCAAACCTTTTCTACCTTGTCATTGATTCAAACATTATTATCACACATTATTTGCATGACTGGAACATAGGATTATAATCAAACTAATTGCTGTGTCAACATGTTTTTTTAAATATGCAGAAACAAATTTTTTGTATTGACACACTATGATACAAAAAAGTATGAGACCAATGTTAGTGCAGGGATCAAACACCAGACTATTTAAGAAACCAGCCCTAAAGTAGATCAGTGAAATGCCTGACACTGCAGAAGTTGTTATCAAAGCTGTATTACCAAAATACTGGAATTTCTGCCTGAGGCCAGAAGGAGATGCTACGAATCCAGTAGCTACAGAGCCTTTTTGTTATTGCACACCACACTTATATCCAGGTGGTTCCAAGTACACGTGTGGGTCTGTGAGTTAAAATATGCATGCAAGTATATGCAGCAATATGGTCCTCCATGTGTGCACCGATACCTATATTAATGATGCCATGGGTTATATGAAGCAAGTGGACGGCTCAAGGACACCGGTCAGCTGGTCTTTTGAGATTCAGTGAAAGTTTGCAAAGTGAGATTCTCACAGAAAAAAAAATCTTTACCTGTAGTGAAGTACAGCAGTTCAGTGCACCAGATCTGTTCACTGTAGAATCAAATTGACCATTTCCTAAACCCTTCGGGAGGTAGGTACCTCATGCCCTCAGAATAACGGGCACAAGGCGACATGACGCACATGATTTACTTTGCTTTGTAGCATTTCTTTGTTATGTTGTTGTTGAGCTGTCACTGACTCTGTGGGATCTTAAATTGCAATACTCACGTAAACTATGTTGTTTACTAAAAAATGCCTCCTTTTCCTCATTTCTGTTGTCCTTTCTTTTGTGATTCTACCTTTCTAAATGAGGTGCCTGTATGGGGACAATAGCAAGCAAACTAAATTCATCTACACTGCATAAGGCTATAATGATAAATAAAAGGTCACCACTATAGACAGTATAAGTAGTGGTCATAGGTTGGCCAGGAGGACATGAACAATGACATTTAATGGGGTTAGAGGTTAAGTTATATAAAACCTTTTTTTTGGACATATACTCCTGTTCCTTCTACTTTTATCCCACCACTTTCCCGTCCTACAAGTTATAAGATTTCCATGATCCTTGGGTGTCCTCCATAAATTCAATCTGAGCTATAATCCAATTGTGTTTGAGAACAACCTTGAACGTGATCAAAGTCTGATCTCAGATCTCAGCCTGTTAAATCAGAGTCAAAGAAAGAGCTTAGTGTCAGCAAGGACTTTTAAAAAAACTTTTTAAAAAACCGTTTTCTTATTGATTGAAATTAAACAACATTGCATGACTGAAATATTTTGTTTTGATTATACAGTTATGTGAAACGTGGCAGCTCCAGTCAACACCCAGAAAAACAACAAAAATAACCTAAAAATAAAGGAAAATTATTCACTCTGTGCCAAAAAAAAAAATCTACATCTAAATTTCATAATGGAAAAAACAAACACTTTATCAGTATAAGAAATGGATATCCAAATTCCTGCCATTCAAGTCTGTAAAAATGTATTTCTTCTTTTCTTGTAAATGTCGTTTCTCCAGCTTTTATGATAATAATGTGGCCAATTCACATATTTGTTAAGGTAAACCCTTTGTTCTCAGTGATTGCACTGTATAGACAGGGTTCAGCTCTTGACAACCTGAGGTTATTCTAACTGGATTAATTACCTTCATGCCAATCATCCTCGTGGCTTGGAACTGAAGCTGGGGGAGTTGTGCCATAAGAGGGAATTAAAAACTCCATGTTAGGAGGTGTTAAAAATCTTTTCCATAAAGAGATAGAATTCTGTCAGGTGTCACATTCCCACCTGTCTGTGTGGGCCCAATATATCACAATGTATCACAAATTTTTCATGTCTATGTTGTTCTGCCTCCATATATCCCTCTCCAAGAAAATAAACTGGAACCAACAAGTCCTGTGTTCATGTGCATTGACAGGGAGACAAAAGGAGACATGAGTAGGGGTAGCTGAGCCTGCAGGGTGGATTTCAGGCTGCAATGGAGACAAACATATATACAAAGCAACCAAAAGATTATTGGTGTATTTGAATTGAACTCATTCAAATTATAACAAGCAGAGAATGTCGGATAACAGATAGAGGCATTTGGCTGATTCAGAAAATAAAATAAAATCTGTCACCCAATAAATTTGTCACCCAATACCCAGCAACTGAAAACTGAGCCTGAACTGAGTCTGCCTCCATGCCTGCACAGTAATATAATATAGAGTCATGCTGATGGGAACCATGAGAGAACTGACCAGAATTAAGCCAGGGACCTGAATGGAAGGCAGCTGACATTTCAGGTGTCAGCAGCACCATATAGTCCCGTATATGTTGTAAAACACAGCACTTATATATTTCCATCTGTGCTTTGTTTTCAAATTTCTGAGTCACATTTTTCCTCTTTATTAGCTTTTACTGCAACCCCTTAGCTCAGAGTTACGCCACAACAAAACTTTATTATTGCTTTATCTGTAATGTTACATAATGTGGTTGTTTTGCCAAATTATTTTTGTGCAATTTAATGATACAAACACAGTGTAAACATAAATATGTCTAGTTAATGCAAAGCTCAGCTCACCGTTGAGGTTTCTGGATCTTCTAAAAGTCAAACACTTCTTTTCAACTGAGTTACCGTGAATCTCATGAAGATATTCAAGGTCATTAAATGAAGAAATCAGAGGTTCTGTTTCAATCGATGAAATCTGCGTAATTATCTAAAGCTGCAGTTATAAATGGCATAATTAGGGTGAAGTGATGAGAACCTTCTGGCCTCTAGTCTGCATGTGATAATAAGATCTCACTCTCTTTCCAACACACACACACACACACACACACACACACACACACACACACACACACACACACACACACACACACACACACACAGTAGCATTGAAAGAGTCTGTAAAAAGAAATCATAATTATTGGCTCTGGCCAACACAGCCTCTCTGGCCTCTTTAGCAGTTTGCATTTTTTCAGTCTTTTATCAGAGTTCTCCATTCACTGTTGAAACTCTGCCAGTGAAAGCCATGCATTTGATGAGGTGATCTAACACTTAAGGCTTTCAAACAACAGCTCTAATGCACCAACGTATGTCATCAGGTAACAAACCTCCGCGAGCAGACGGAGACCTTTAACTAGAAAAGTCACCAGTTTCTGTTATGTATCACAAAAAAGTAATAAAATAGCCTTCAAGAACATTTTCATAAAAAATACATATACATATTTTCCATTGCTTATTGAAAACAAATAATTAAAACTTGATTAAACTTTGCAATAAGGTTGCATAACAGCTAAAGGAAACCCGCCTGAAGAAATACATTTTCTGTGACTGTAATTGAAAGCATTGTCCACAAAATGTATTCAATTAACTGGGACTGATTTCCAGTCAAGGCATTAATAAACCTCTGGAACAAACCACTGTGAATTAATCCCTGCACGGTGAGTCATCCTGGAGTCACTGCTGGCAGTGATATTAACCATGGAGGACTCTCCTAAGACTCTCAGTGCCCACAGCCCATAGCAGTTTGCAAACATATGAAAAATGTACGACACTCTAGACACAAAGGCCTCCACAAATTTTTCATTTGTTGATCATCAGAGGTTCACCCCTGTGTCATTTAATGTTAAGTTTTTTTTTATCATCCACTGAGGAGTTATACAAGAAGAGGACAGTAAGATAATGTAGGTGTCAACAGGTAAAAAGTCAGAAATCTGAAAGTAAGCTTTGTGACCAGGTTCTGAAGGGACATGGATTTGAGTTACCTGCAACCATGTTTTTCACTACAGCCAGAAAATACAAATCTGAGCTAAAAGGGAAGGAGCCTGGAGTGATGATGAGGTAGGGCTAGTTTAGGACTAGGACTTCACAAGCATACACAAAATGGATGCAAGCATGTACCCTTTTGACAAGCAGATTTTCATTCTTTCTTTCTTTTTTTTCATAGCTTATGGTTCCAGGAAAACATAGTGGTAAATGCAGCGTTTCACTGAATCTTGGAGTTGAGACACCCAGTGCTGCTATTTCATTCGTAAAAAGTGTGGGTGTGATAATCACAAGCTGCCAAACAAAGGCTGCTACTGAACATGGACAACAACTTAAAATTGCCTGTTACATTCCTGCTGTTTCATCCTGAAGCCACATAATAAACACCTTCCAGGACACCCACTTTCTTTCTTTCTTTCTTTCAGTTCCTGTGCTCCCCTCACTTTTCTTTAACCTCTTCTCTTCGAAATCTGTGGGGTTTTTTTTGGTCGCTTCTTGCTCAGTAATTAGCACTCTTCTGGAGACAGATGTTTAAAACAGCAGAACCTATCTTCACCTCCATGATGTAGGAGCAAAACCAGCCAGACTACAGACAAACATGAATGATTTAAGAACATTTACACGGGAAGGTCATTCTTTTCTTTCCCAAGCGCTGCCCTGTTTTCTATCTTTGTACAGAACAAAACAGATCTCAGGTTAATGTTGGTCTTGTACTTTGATTACTATCAGCTGATATAGACTGAATTTACCCTTTGCTTGCATTTTAGCCTAACAGAAAGATTAGATTAGATAAGTGGATGAAACTTTAATGACTCCTGGGGATACGGGGTCATTGCCGCTAAAAGAACAAAGTATTTATAATAAAGCAATAAAGTCCAAACTTTAGGGATATACTGAGGATTTTACAACAAATATTGTCTATGGTATTCACAGACAGACTTTGAGGTAAACACTTTTTTGCATATACAGTATGTGCATCTTTAAATAAAGGTCTTGGGTTGATGAAACCTGTTCAAGGTCAACTGGATTCTGCAGATGTACATTGACTGAGATTGACAGATGTATTTTGAAAGTGACGTATGTATAAATATGGAATAAATTGCTATCTGTTCACATTTAGGCAATATTTACTGTTGTAAGTGGCTTTTGTACTTAATAGCGTACAGAAAAAAATCTTTAAAAGGATATTTAATGTCAAATATGTCAGATGTATTGTTAGGTATAGTTTGCCCTGGACTGCAGAGTAGAGAAATCCAGCGTAGAGGAGTAGATCGAGTCACTGACTGTGGCAGAAAGCTTTGTGCAGCTGGATGGCAGCTGGTACAAATGATCACTTGAAGCACTTCTTTGTACATGTACCTGCATCAGCTCATTGAAGAAAGGGTGGGAGGCTTTATACAAGATAAATGAATCATCTGCCCTGCTGCCGACGCCTCCAGGGTGCCTCCGCTCAGCCCTGTGACTCTGCCAGCCTCAAGTGGACGGGGTCGACGACCAGAATTCTTCATAGTCTGTGTTGTCGGTGGGTGTGGTGGGGAATGTGAACCATGTTTGATGTGCTGCACAATGTCAGATCTCTGAGGGGTCCAATACTATGCTCCCCCACAGTCTGAGTTCTAAAATATATATCATCTGTGGCTCTATCTCAATCCCCTAAAGTGTTTTCAACTGCTGGGCTGAGAAAAATGTTTTAGAAACCACAGTCACAAAAGGCCCTTCACTGCCAGTCACTGGCTTTCAGCAAATTTAAACAAGTAGACGTGCTTTGTTCTAGGGTCAGATTCAAATATATTTATAACATTATATATATTTAAATATTTTACTTTCAGAAGTGTTAAAGCCCCTGCCTTGAAGGTGAAGGCTTCCCTTCAGTGTTTCAGATGAAGACGTGACCTCTATTTCATGTGTCTCCTACTCTATCATAATCCCGGCTGGAACACACACACAAGCAAAAATATGTGCAACACCAGACACACGCACAGACACACATGCACAACAGGTTTCTATGTCACACTGTTTTGCTGAGTGTTTGATACCTCCCTCCTGCCTATCACAACAGGGCAGATCCAGTCTGACCCAGAGACTCAGAGATAATGACTGTGCTCTCAGATTCCTCAGCTCAAAAAAGAGAATTCCATAAGTGCTAAGTTTTCAATATATATTCATAGAAGAGACTGAATGTGGTCATACTGAAAGAATAAAATGAAAACCATATGCAAATCACTTAAAGCCGATCCATCCAGATTCATATTTTTTTCCATTACTGTATGTAAGCGATCCAGGAGTGATCACATGTTTTAGCTGGGCGCTCGTACGAGTTAAGAGAAAGTGGGAAGAAACAAACAAACCTTAATGACTCAAACATGAGCTGAAATGTTCACATGCTACGACCTGTGTATACACACCCCATCTGTTTAAGTGCAAGCACATAAAAACAGTAATCGTAACCTATACAGCGTGCTTATGAACACCTCTGTTGCTGGCTATTTAGCATGTGATGGAAAGACAAGATAAGTGAGATCAGTGAGCAAACATTCATTCAAAAGAAAACCTGTGTTCAATGCCTGCAGTCAAATCTGAGTGACTTTTGGATTTTTCATTTCCATAGGTCTACATAGATAGATAGATAGATATCTATCCGTCTATCTGTTGATATAGATAGATGAGGTTGATTACTCTTATCTAAATCTAGTTTATTAGTGAGAAAGAAATTGACATCTAGTGGTAGAAAGTAGAGAAGTTCAAAATTAAAGTCTCTTGCACACTAACTGGAGCACAGGAAACATTATCGATCGTCTTAATCAAAGATAGACATGAGGGGAATCGGAAATGAGGTGAGCTGCTTCATCCGCTCTCTCGGAGGGCCCATGTTGGTGTCTCCGTGATGTCTTACTTAAATGGCTCGCTGATGTAAGAGAAGCTGAAAGCCTGTGCTGTCATTCACAGGTATGTTTACTAGATTGAGCTGGTCTGTTTTTCGTTTCCTTCTTGAGTTTTTCATGTTCAAGAATCATTTTCCAAAGCAATCAGACAGAAAGAAAAACAGACTTAGTACGTTAGCTGTGCCTGTGTACTGGCCTTTTATTGTGATTTCATATTCACTTATGATCACATTTTCATTGTGTGTTTGGTAATTGAGCGAATACTGATAATACAATACATTTTTATAGATTTCTTTTTTTTTTTTTTTTTTGGTGTAAATGGATTCTCACATTACGGTTACTCTTTCTAAGTCAAAGCGACCTCATCCGAAAACAGGTCGTATCTAGTCATATCAATGAAAATGACATGCAATACAGAAAAATTAGACATAGGACGTTTCTAACCCAGGAATGTGCTGGTTAGTATTTGCAGGAGACTCTTAAATGGTCTCACTGATTTGACACAAAATATTGGCAGTTGACTAAATCAAGAGACATGGCGCAAAGAAAATACTACGCTTAAAGACTAACTTAATATTAAAATGCAAGAACATTATATGACCGGCAAAGATGGAGCTTGCTACTTGCTTAGAATGGAAAACTTACAACCAGCATTAAGATGGCTTCAGTTTAAAGCTCAACAAGCTGAACTCGGAGCTCAAATGTGTCCCCTCACTGAGACAAAATTTCTCCTTTGGAAGAACCTAAGAATAATCCATAAAATGTTTATTCCTCCCTGCAGCATTGACCAAAGGATTTTTCACGGTCCATTGACTTCCTGTATACTACACCAAATCAGACTATCCTCCACTTCAGCCTTTGGAGCTTCTTTCACATTTGAATGCACAGAGACTCTGCCATCAACAGTTTCCTGTGCCTGAAGATGAATGTGCATTAAAATTTATTGCAGTTTCTGTTCTTTCCTCTTTCTTTACAAGTGACATGAAGTGAATTGAATTTTATTCCTGAACACGCACACACTTCCCCAGGTTGTGGCTGACAACAATCGCATGGGAAGTATCTTTCAGAGCGAGTCACAGACGCACACAGTCACACGTGCATCATCATCACTATCATCAACAATACATCTCTGGAGTGAGACAGATAAGTTATTTAATCTATTTTACCTTACGTGCGGTTTGTATGCATGTCTATGTATGTGGTTGTAGCTATAATCACAAATATGATCAGCATATTAAAGTATTTCTGCATTTCTGCACTTCAAATATGCATTAAAAAAAAAAATCACAAGAAGGCTATTCTTTGTACATGCTAACAAATATATTGTATATATGTATATACACACCTGAGCTGGAAAACACAATATGTGTCTTATCTTTGTAATGGGTTCACGATGGATGCAGACACAATATAACAATAGTTCTTTGTGGTTGTAGCTCGTAGATACGGTTACAGTTTCTGGGTTGCTTGGATAACTGTGTGTTTTGCAGAGGTCACAGAGGTGTTTCAGCACCATGGAGAGAAACAACACCCTCCAAAAGCAGGAAGAACGGACTTCATACAACAACCTCTACGAGAGTAAGAACAAAATTGTGGCATGTATGAGTGATTTAAGAAAACTCCTCATGTTCTGTTGATTTCTTAGGTTAATTAGAATTTTCTCTTGGTATGAAGGAAATTCACAATTGCTCCAGGAGTCATGTACAGGAGGAAAAACACTTAGTTAACTTAAGATTTGTAATGCCTTAATCTCAAATAGTCTGTAGATAACGTTACCAAAATCAATCGACGACAACGAGAAAACTAAATTAAATGAAAAGCAAATGAATAGGCCTGTTACAGTATGTTATCATCATCATTATGGTTGCCAATTTGCATATTTACTCAGAGATTTGGCAACCTTCTTTTTTCCTTTGGCAAATTGAAACAACCAATTTGTGAAAAGTTTGTGCAGTTTGGTAAATCTTACTTGGAACACTTGTACAGACAGACCTCAACGAAAAAAGTAAGAAAGGTTTATAACAAAAGTACAAAAACGTTTGTGCATGTGGCCCTTTTTCGTGCAAAAGTATTCAAATTTATTCCACACTCCCTGTGTTTAGTCATTCCTGTCAAATACAAGCTGCATTTCACAGTCCAAAGATAGACAGATGAAAAAAGAGAGACTGCAGTTAGACTGTAGTTGCAGAGGTGGTGAGGAAACGGGGAGGGAAAAAGAAGTGTCCAGGGAGAGGAGTTGTCGTGGTCATAACTCAAGGTCAGTGCACTGCTGTCTGCAGACTCCCTGAGTGTAAAGCTGTTTCCTCCCTCACAGCATGGTGAAGAGAAAAGCAGCAGAGGAAGAGAATAGCTGTAAGTAGTCTGTGAGTAAAAGCCTACTTGAGACAACTGCATTAAAATGCTGCCTTTAAAGGCCTGAACGTATTCATCAAGTTGTCAATATACAAAATAGCATTTTCATTCAATAAGAGTAACAAACAGCAAACGATAATTGTTATATAGATAAAATAGAAGAAGAATGCCATTATATTGCACCCCTACTAAAAACACTGACTGGTTCAGAACCCTGTAAAAAATTCCCAACATTTCTATACAAATGTGTGTAATTACAGAACATTTCCATTATAGCCACATTTATCTAAGTTTAACTAATATTCAAATTAAGGAGTCACAGCACCAATGAAAGTTAAAACATTTACACCATGTAAGTAATCTGTGAAATGCATTTGCCTTGCTTCAAACACAACTTGACTTTCAGAATATTGCGCTCTCTTTGTAAGCTAAAACCTCTCAATCCGCCAATAATGAGAAGTCTCTCCGCTCTGGGTGTGGAGTTGCTGACACAAAGCTTCAGAGTGATACATGGCTTATGAGTGTGTGACTAATAGAAATAGAGGGATAATCCCTATCACTGCTTGGGTCTGCAACTGACTGGCTTTGGAAAAGAGGAGAGAGGCTGATACCCAGTCTTTCATGCCAAAAGATAGACGAAAAGAGTGTAAGGAGCGAGGAAGCAGGAGAGGGCAAAGGAATGATGAATTTAGGAAAAAATATGAAACAAAATCTCAGGCAGCCAGTTCATATTGTAATCACCATGGTAACAACAAGGGAGAAAATGGTTTGCCACACACCGAGAGCTTTGCCTCACTCATAAGTCAGTTACTAATCAGGGAAAACCTGATGATTCTGCTGTGAGAAACCTCCTGAGGAAGCCATGGATGGATGTGGAAGCTGTGGAAGCTAATGTATATTGGGTGGGTGTTAAATGCCAGAATAAAAACACAACCTCCTACGAATTGTGTTGTGCTGACACTGGACACAGCAAAAGTCATGTCTCTCTACAGAAGGTGCCACTGACGATGAGAGTCATAACGCCTGCAAAGACCTGGGGTTCACCCATATATTTGACTTGAGTGAGTGATAAAGTTACACCATTGGTTGGCCAGCCGGGTGTTGGAGTTTCACCATTGGCCATTACTCTTTCAAAACAAATTGTTGACAGTTGTTGACAGTTTCTAATAAGAAGTGGAAGTGGCTTGGAAGTGACTGCTGGTTAACGTGGTCTTAATGTTTCAGTCACTTTTTTTTATACTTGTTTCACTGCCTGACAACAGGAACAGCTTTCAGTATGTCATCGTCAGTATGATGATTAATAATCGGGTAGCTCCAAGGCATCAGATGACAAACACAACAGTGAAGTGCATAGAGATTGTCATGTCTTGAAGTTAGAGGTTGGACAACTCAAAGAACCTCACACTACAGTTATATCTTAAACCATTTTTTAAACTGCTCTGCAGCAGTAAAAAAAATGGTTTTCAAAGAAAATATACTCATGTATGTATCTACCTACCTACCTTGTGTCTTAACTGCCTACCTCTGATGATGGAATCTGTAGTTTCATAATGCACTGTCTGGCTCTCTCTTTCTGTTCGTTGCAGCCAGTAAAGTGCCGCCTCAAGGCTGACAGAGGGGTGAAGATGTCGGGCAGAACATCTCTGGATCCTTGGCGGTAAGTCTGGAAGGCAGGAATTGAGTGTGTGAATGGAGGCTAGAAATGGGAGGGATGTACAGATTAGTAGAGTCAAAGTGCTCTTAAGTGTGTAAAGAGGCAAAGTGGGGAAAGCTCCTTTGATCAGAACCGCTACAAATCCCACAGACATTTCAGTAATTAAGCTAAACTAAAAATAATCTCACTGTGACAGAGACATTAAAAACGGCTTCCCTTTGCTTCTCCTCACTTTGAGTAGGTGAGGAGTTGAGTTCCTTATAAGGGAAGTATCCCTTTAAAGGCCCTGCACCTTGGGTAATTAGACCTCTGGTCAGGTGGCGGTTGGGTGAAGCTATGCTGGGAATTAGGTGATGTTGCACACTAGTAAGAATTAAAACAGTGTAAAATTTCCCCCCAACAGGTGCAACAAAACCAACAGAGGAGTGACAGGGTTGTGAATCAAACACAGTTTATACAGTCCCCAAACAGTCCTGAAATGAGATATTACACATTCAACAGGTTTATGTCAGACACTGCTTCCTGTGACATGAAGCATTTCTTTTGAGTCTGGAAATTGGCTCTACTGGTGACAGAAGCAGCAGTGATATACTTTCTGATGAACCCCATATCATAATAACCAAATCAAATTTGTCATTTGCCATGCCCCATCTGTCAGTGTTCCTCCGTACGCCTACATTTGCCAAAGAGCAGCACAAAGCAGATGCATCAAAGAACAAACACACGAGAGAAAACAACGAAAAGCAATACACACAGGAAGAAATACATAATTTAAACGAGGAAGAGTGTGCTGTCAGAAATGGTGTGAAACCTCATCAATCTCAGGTTAAGTAGTTTGACAGCTAAAATAACTAGAAGGCATTCAAACATCCCAATTCCTCGGTAGCTTCCTGACTTCTCTGATACATCTGACATTCAGCGTTTCAATGCACAATTTCAATACTCTTCCTCTGAGAAACAAACTGTTGGTTGCTCTGGTTAAAGGATCTGCTCTGGTTATAGGATTTCTTAGTGATCAGCGTTATCACTGCTCAGCCATGATGTGAGTTGTTGTTGTTACCTGATGGGTCAGTAAAACAAGCAGTGAGTTACTGTTGGTGTTACTTTGTGTTAACTTCCAATAAAAAAGTGGGAAAAAAATAGCTCCAAAAACTCATCTCTTTCCAAATACAAGGTTAAGTGAAGACATCTGAGTCACATCAGTGTCGTTTTCTTTTTCTGACATGTTACTGATAGAAAAATTTCTCGAGTGGTGGTGACAGGATTTCAGGAATGTGGTTCTAGGAGTCAGCTGTTATATTGACCAGTTTCATTCGTTCTTTCTCTTTTTTGACTGGGCAGCTCTCTGAGCTGGAAGCACTGACTGTTGCTGTGACGCACAAACGTAAATTTTTCACAGTGAAATTTCTGCACTTGGCATTTTCTTACATACAAAATAATAGATAACAACAATCCCGTCAGGTGCATTTTAGCACTAATGTGACTCATGTCCCTACCCACTAATACAACCTATAGCATCACTACAGCAGCAGCTATACCGGACCTTCGTTTTGGCTGACATGGTGAGGGTTAAATTACGTACTTCCTTAAGGTTAGAGGACCTTTGTTGTCATATTACAATAATAATAAACATACAGTTAAAGTTGTAGAACGATCACAGTTAAAAGAAACAACAGTGACTATTGGGTTTGTATGGAAAACAAACAGCGATCTCCTGTACAACTGTCCAGAATTTTGTTGACACGTCCATGTTCCCCAACCCTCCTCTGACAATGTAGCTCCATATAGTACATTACCCAACTCCCTCCATTGCTCCTATTATAATGCTATGGCTGCTGGAGGACGCCTAACAATAAAATATAATAATAAGCAGATTGCACAGACGACCTATGGGGTTGTTTTTTTACAGAGGATATAAAACTTATTAATTAACACATATTGGAAGCTGAATGTAATATAAACAAAGGAAAGCTTGTAATTAAAATGATACTTCAGTTTTACTTATTTTTACTTGAGCTATTTTACATACCTAACATTTTAGTGCTTCATGTAAATGTATTAACTTTAAGCATAATCAGCACTGTACAGCTACTATGCCAGTTTCTAACCTCTGTAAACTTGACAAATAATCTACATTTTAAACACACATGGCAGATTGTGTTGGTTTCATATGTCACGTTGTTATGCTGTTATTTGTACTGATCCACGCCACTTCTTTTCTTTCTTTCTTTTTTAACCACTACTCCCTGCATTGTGCTAAGGTCCGACCACTGCTGTGCTGCAAGCCTTTTCCTCAAATGGCCAATGAGTGGGACCAGAGTGAAATAAACTAAGTGCAAAACATACAGGGGAGACAGAAATGTGGAAACATTTCTCACTGTAGCTCAATGCAAAAAAATCTGACAAAAACACAAAATTAGCAAACTGTAAAGTGGAATCACTTGTTGATAGTCACGTACTCGAATCAGCCTCATTGATCTGTTTTCTGTGTTTGCAAAGACATGCCTTTTTCACAGAGGACATTTTGAAATGCCACAGAACATGACACATACTGCTGCTGATGCAAAGGGGTGAGAAAATACCAAAATACCTCTGGACATTTATAGGGCTGCCAATTAGCTGAAAGTTATCAAATTGGTCAAGAAACATCTACCGTGTGCATGATGAAGGCACATCTCCAAACAGCAGCTGACAGTTTTGACATGCTCTAGTGTGCAACACAACTTCAGGCCTGATAAACAAGCACGGGGAACTTGGCACATCCCTACGCCTTGGAAATTAGTGGTGTTAGGCATGTGCACTTCACTGCACATATCAATTTCCCTATAAGCTGAATTGGTCTATTCAGCACGCAAACAAAATGCATGATAAGGCAAACCTTTAGGTATATTGCAGTTTCATCTAAGGTATTATTTAAAACAACCGCAAAGGACTTTAATGATATTCCCGTACTTAGAACAATTAAGTGCTGCAGTTGTATTCATATGCATTTACCTGAACAAAAAGGACATAGTTACTCTATTAAAATGCTAATATGTTCCTGGAACTTTGTATGACCTTGCAGTTGCATCTTAAACAGGACATACAAGTAGAACCACTGTTAACACAATCACGTGCTGAGGAGATTAATGTCAGCCTTGAAAAAATAGAACAGGAATATCTCTGAATCAGTTAAACTGTTAAGACTGTAAAGCATCTGTGGTAATAGTAATTTATCTCTCTCTGTGTACTCAAACATCCATTCATAAAATTTTAAACTGCACTTGAGATGCTCTCCAATTTACTCACTAAGGCCCTGTCCAATGGATCACTTGCTTGGTGTCGCCACTGAAGTACACTTAATACTTATAGAGGCAATCAGCAATGCTATAAAGAGAGAATGAAATCAATAATTGCTTTGTTCTGAAGCATCACTCCAATAAAACTTAAATCTACTATCGCATTCTCTTATTTTACTCTATTTCTCCATCTTTTCTGTTTCTCTCTTAAGGAGAGAGAAAAGTGTGTGTGTGTGTGTGTGTGTGTGTGTGTGTGTGTGTGTGTGTGTGTTTGTTATGGAGACTATTCCAGCAGGGGAGAGTGAATTGTGCTCAGTGATTAATCATTTTGTACCCAGGTTAGTTTGGTTACACTGTGTATGTATGTGCACATGCAGCTGCATGTCCTTTTGCTCATGGTAATGTGTGAGAGTGTGTGTGACCTGTATCTGCAGCAATTATCACTGAAGGAATATTCACTCACTCACTCACACACACACACACACACACACACACACACACACACACACACACACACACACACACACAGACACACACATACACAACTCACACATTTCAAATCCTCACAAAGAGGCTAACCATATGTATGTAAAATAATG
>JBBMJY010000004.1:15023525-15050786 GCA_037833715.1 Toxotes lorentzi | reverse complement strand
ACACACACACACACACACACACACACACACACACACACACACACACACACACACACACACACACACTCACACACACATTCCCTAGAGACAGTTTTAATGGGGATGCCTAGTGAGCGGGTTAAGTGACAGTCTTAAGAAAGAAAATCACAAAACAGGTTCTCCTGTTTGTAACTCTGCCACGACATTTATGAGCAAACCCATCATAATGGAGACAGGTAGACTTTCCATGTTGTGTCAGTGACTCTAAATAACACAATGAGACCAAACTGACCTGCTGTTGGCAGCAGCTGTGAAAAGGAACATGAGGACTGTCTCCACCAGCGATCTGTCTCTATCTTTTTGATTCACAATCCATCTCTGTCTCATCGCTGTGAGAAATCTGATATCCTCCCTCGGTGCATTTAGCCCAGAAAGATAATTCAATATGATGACAGACAGAACGAAGCGGAGAGGCATTTCCACAGAGGTTTGCTCATAATATAAGACTCCATTGAATAAAACATGATGTGACAAGAAAGCAAAACATAACTATTTATATATTATTATCTGTTTTCATCAGCACAGCTTTCATCAATAGACTAATTTACCCATCTTCCTCTCAGTCTATTTTTACTTTACATACTTTACTTTTATGTTTAATTGTCTTCCTAATAGGTTAGCCAATAATTACAGAGACTGCAATTTTTGTAGTCCGATGACTTTCTAACTGCAGTCTACACAAGCCTGATTCCCAATTAAGGCATGTGTATAAACATTTTCAGCCCTGGCAGTGACTAGAACTACTATAAGGCTTTTTAATCATGACTGCGGTCTTTAAGTCGTAATAGACCTGAAGTCATGAGGGGCCTTTTCCAACTCTGGGGGCCCTGCGGCTTCCCACTACTCTGTAACAGTGCTACACTTCCCCTCTGTGCTTGTTTATGTGAGGATGTATTTGATGCAAGGGCAACAGGGATAAAGAGTTTGGGACCCTTGTTGGGCACTTTTTATAAGTTTGCTGTCTTGAAAAATCTCCATGCTATTTGCCAGCTTAAGCGTGAAAGTTTTCTTGTAACAGTCTAGAAGGTCAGAGAATGATGCTGCTCTCAGAATCAGCAATGCAGCATGCAGCAACTATGTCAAACTCATCCAATCCCTGTGAATTCTGTGCGACCTTGCAATTTTGCCCAATCGCTGCAACTTTTCATTAATACTGTTATGACTTTATGTCATTAAAATACTTGAGTATAAATTTGACACTTGTAATCTTAAGATCTAATTACTTTTTTTCTTGTTTGTTACAAGAATCAGATCCATAACACATATAATTAGCTACTGGAAAGGACCATGCAAGCAGTGTTAATGTCTAACTTTGACATATGACCTCTCTAAGTGCTCCGACAATCACATCGACATAAAATATTAAGTGTTAGAACATAAAAAGAGCCAGACCGCAGGCTTTGAAGAGTAATCCTCATTTCCCCCCAGAGGTTCCCCGCGTGAAATAGGATAGGGTTTTTAAGTCCTAATAAGTTCTTAATTTAGTAGAAACACACTCAAGAGGGCACACACACTCACACACGCAAGGTCAATAGCAGCTTCCCGTCAGGCTTGAGTTATCTCCCCCCCACACTTTCTGGGGTCTAGTTTCAGGATATTTCAACTACAGGTTCTACAGACTTATAAAGTGCATTGAAAGTGAAACACATGGGGATACTATTAGTTGCTGTGTAATCGCAAATCTACTGTTCTAGTTTTAAACTGAATTTAATGTATTGACAGCAGCTCATTGTGCTACTTCATTCCTCCTTTTACGGTTTTGGGTGTCAACAGTCGGAGTGTGACTTAAAACCTACTGAGATTAGTTAATTAGAGCACGTGGAGACCTGGGGGCTTCTGTCATTAATCAAAGTGGTTGTTCGTTTAGAGACTAATAAAATTGCTCTGGTAGATTACACTCTGCCAGGCAGCAGATGGGCAAGACAGAACGTCTGACTGAGAAGAGGAGTGGCATAGTCCCACTGTATTCATCTCCTGCTGCTAAGTGTAATCAGCTCGTCTAAATATTTGAAAATGAGACTCAAGCTCAATCACAAATGTCCTCATCTTTTTCAGCTTCTTTAATTTGTTCTTTGACTTAGTTCCTTTTTTAAATGTTCCTTGAAGTTATCACCGCCTATTCAAGAAATGTGGTAAAGTGAATATAAAGAATAAAGTAGGCAGTAAGGCCAACAAGTGCTTTTCAGCTAGATAATTAGTTTCACTTTTGAGCTTCAACATTTTGAGTCAGAAAAGCACCCTTCTAATGTTTCTAGTCTCTTTAGGTAGAAACTTTACTGATTGTGATCATCAGAGTTCTCTGTTCTTTGATATTTCCTATCACATGTATTTATTTCTAAGAACTTGATCTTTTGCGTATCAGACTCTACAGTCCTTGGAAATGGTGTATTGACTGCTATCTTGGTGAAGACACTCCTGTAAAAAGAGAGATTTTTAATCTCTGTGTGGCACATTTCCTGGTTATATAAAGTTATTTATTTATTTTATCACAAGAAGTGGTGTCTCCACTATAAGTGAAAAATTAAGATACAATTTGCAAGGTGTGGGCGGATCCTGGACACTGATAAAGGACTACTGCAATTTTTTATGATGTGGTTTTATAAGTATGTACAGTACTGTGCAAAAATGTTAGGTTCTTTAGATTGCTAGATACTAATCCAACACGCAGTACCATCATGGAGGCGTCTGATTGGCCCCAAGATCATTCTTCTGGATGACATGACAGCATGTCTTGGATTGTATAAAGAGACAGGTATAGCATGTACATCCTATGCACATCTATATAAAGAGATGTATTTATATACAATGGAATGCAAAGTGTTTTTCTTTCTTTTCCTGGTTTTATGTATTTGGTTCTGCAGTGTATTGTGTCTCTTTATTATGGTATCTCTTGTTCTAGGTTGAAGATGTGGGCCGTTATGTATGTTGAAAAATCAATGAGCACAGTAAGTATATACACTATTTTTAGCCGTGCTAGAAGCAAGTGGCAATGTCTTGTGGTCAAGTGTCAGATGGACTGCCATGAACAGACATTCATGGTCTCCAGTGGCTAAATCCAGACCTAGGATCACTGCCCCCAAACTTTACAGTAGTGGTACGGATCCACAAATTGATAAACTATTTCATATTCTAACCATTCAACAATTTTATTTTGTTCTCTGTATTGATCATCACAGAGCAGTTTGGTTAGGTACAGACCTCTTGTGGGTTAGGTGTCCATTTTAAAGGAGACAAGGAAATCAATGCAACAGAGACACAGTGCAACACCTCAGTAACTAAATGCTGATGTTTGTAGGGTTTTGTCTGAAGACTAAACAAACACACCACAGTGTGCATAACATTGTCAGTCAGCCATCTATAATGGCAAAGACAGGTAACAGCAAAGCAAACACTTAAACTGATAATTGCATCTGTTCCTGAGTATTGGAAAATGTGATCTTCTTATTCCATTAATTTACTGTCAAAGGAGTTGTCTGTGTGTATATGTGAGAATTTGTTTGTGCAATGTGTGTGTTTTAATGGATGAATGAATGTTTCCAATTACAGTTACAAAGTGTATACATGCACACGCGCACGCACACACACACACAGCCTCCTGTACGGCTGCCTGGCATTCCTCTCTGTTGACAGTTCACCGCTTTAAGCTGACACGAAGTGTGGATTTCACTGCTGCTGTGTAATTGACATCCTGTTGCTTGTCAACCTCTTTTCTTTTTCTACTGCTCTTTCAATCAGAACACTGGTGCCTAATTATCACACAAACAATGCAGGTCACATGATGAGGACTGAGAAATTATTCCTTTTTTTTTTTTTTTTTTTTTGAATGCAGCAGTTTGTCTTTATGTCTGTTTGTGTGCCTGAGACTAGATCCATGTCTCAGCTCATGAAAAGGTCTCAATAGAAGTTTTAGATTGGCTTGGACGGGATGACCACCAATAGACACAGATCAGCTTTACAAAATGGAAGAAAACATCACAACATAGTTTTTCATTAAAAAAAAAAAGAAAATATATATATGGAAATTTAGCAAAGCACAGATACATTTAGTCTTTATCTCGAAGAGATTCTCAGTTGTAATTGTAGGAAATGCAATTTCACAGCCAAAAACCAGTAATGAAGACCACCAAGTGAGTGCTACTTAAAGTTGTAACCCACTGGAGTCCTGAATGGTTTGGCAACAGCTGTAGTTACTGGTGATGACAGGAAGTATGATTTAATACAAAATCAAACACTTCTTGACCAGCTGCTTTGTCAGAAATAAAGCTGAAGAGCACCTTGTGGTTAAAGTGCAGCCAAACAAGCTCATTAGTCATTACTTTCTGAAATATTTAAAACTGATCTGCTGAAGAAACAATGCTAAATGTGGCATGTCTTGTGATTTAGATGCATTTTGGATGAAGAATTGCTTCATACATTGTGTTTTCTGTTAGCGGCTTTAGGCTTAAGTCACTCCGTGCTTCACCAGTTGAATGCTTTTAATGTGAAGCAGTGGCGGTATTTTGTAGAGCTTGTATTTGCAATAACGTAATGTGAGCAAACAGTGACGCTAAAATCAATAAGATAAAATTGCAAACAGTAACAGGATTACAGGCACGCATCATTTCCTGTGAATCGTTCACGTGCGTAAAGGCAATCTGAATCCAAACACCATAAAGAGGACTTGATAACTTTAAGATCTGTCTCTTTAAGATAATACAATTTAATTATGTAGCTAAAAGAATCAAGAAAGTGTCTGTGTATCACAAGGCTAGACTTGATAACGCTGAACCTTCTCAACCATTGAACCATTCTGCATGGTTGAGACAACATCACAGAGTGTGACCATGATGTAAATCCACATAGTCAGGCTGCTCTATTTGAATTAGCTGTGGGAATTAAGTTTATTTATTTAAGCTCTGGGTTAAAATCCCATTTCCTTGTCTTTTCATATTCATTTCTTCATTTTTTGGTCTAAATCTAACTTGAGACTGCCATGTTAGATTCCTGTTGGTGTCTAATGGTAAGTGAGTGTTGAGCAGTGAGGTGTCAGTTACAATTGTTGTATTGTCATTAATGGACACATGGGAAATGTCTCTCTGAGGACAATAGATAGGACTTGAAAAAGACCATTATGGCTGGTCAAAGGCCTTGTCATTATATGGTATTAGTCAGCTCGGACAGATGTCAGGCTTGAATAATGAAGGGTGTTACTGTCTCACCTGCTGGCAGTGTCATTTCTACACATGCAAAGAATGTTCATGTTTCTCACATGTTTTTTCTTACATAATCGCCTGAGGTGTCAACACGTTAAATGGTATCAGGTCTCCTAATTCTCTTCACTAATTCCTTATTAGATGCAGCATAATATATTGGTAATTGGTTTTAATCTGCTATGGTTATTTTTCATTGTGTCTCTATAGTGGCATATATAGTATATGATGACTATATGAGTGTCATGATAAAAAAAGTACATAAACACGCGTTGACAGAAGTGTTTATCCTGACCACCCATCCCTAATATATATATACAACTAAATATGTACTGTATATACAGTATATATATATATATATCTTTCTGTGCATCAGTAGATACTTGAGAAAAAACGGATGTGTAACTTACATGCAGGAAGAAAGATCCTTAAGCCATCTAAACATATCGCCATGCTTTTTTCTCCCTGTTTTTACACATTATTACCGGAGCAGGGTAACAGATCATGCAAACAGCACAACACAAGAACTGTAAAGGTCCTGGTTTGAAAAAGAGCAAACGAGAGAGAGAGAAAGAGAAAAAAAGCAGCAAATCCATGAACTAACCACTGCTGAGACGGCAGGCTGAGCCTCAGGTATTTCATGCACTTCACAGCTTCAAATTAAGAAGCAATTATATTCTCTCCTGGGTCATTACTAATCCTGCTGAGGTAATGGAGCCACACCTACAGTCTTAATTGCAGGGATTACATGTGAAAAGGCACAAGTTCTTTAACCAGTGCTGCCAGAAACAAAATCTTAACAGGAAGAAAGGAAACTTTAATACCTCATTTGCTAATGCTGAGAAATACTTGAGTGAAAGGAAACTATTTATATATTATCTCTCTTTGTACTAATGCTTGTCTTTCAAGCTTTTTCTCCCTTTTCCCCCATTCACTTGTTTTTTTCTCCTTTTAAATTAATGAATGCTGTAACAAATGTCACATATGCAGATACTGAATTACTGAAGATTTTTTTTTAAACTTTACATCCCTAGAGCTACAATACCACCAAGGCTGTGCGAAAATGATTTAAACAGAGATGAATGGATTCACTGCTTTCACCAACATTAGCACATGCATGTTTTCCCATGACACTCGTTGTTTCATGGCTCGAGACAGCAGAAAGCTTGCTTCATGGATTCTTTGTCAGATATTCAACTGCTTGTGTAGAGCAAAGCCTTAAACCGGTTTTTGCCTGCACCTCTGAGCATAATGTTGGTGCACACTGGCATACCACATACAGATAGCTTCATAGCGACTGCAGAGACAGAGAGACGGAGATTCAATGCAACTTTAATGATTCCCACGGGGAAACTGGGGAAAACCAATGAATTTCTTATACTTCTCAGTGACCTCTCAGTCACAACAACTTGTTAAACCAAGATGGGGAGAAGATAAGAGAGAGAGCTGGAGAGAGGTGAGAGCTGAGGAGTACAGGGGCAGAGGAACATCCCCTTCCCATTAACCAGCATTAGTCCTGACCTTGTTAAAAGAGAAACATTCCCTATCGTCCCCATGATGTCTGAAGGGGGCGGAGAGTCAACCAAACCCAATTATCAACCCTTTCTCTTGAATTATAGCCTGTCAAGTCCTAACACTTCTATGTGATCGTTATTTGTTTTCTAATAATACCCACTAAACAGAACTGGTGACAAAAATAAAGCTGTAAAAGTAATCACAAAGCTGAGCTCACTCTTGAAGGGAACCGAACAGCTGACGCTTGAGGAACTAGCTGTTGTTGATGATTTTCTGAACACATCGGTAGATGGAAGATTTTAACCTGTATTGCACAATATTGTGTCCAAAGAACTGACAAAAACAAAACAAAAAAACCCAATAATAAGTGTTACACCAGTGACATTGTTTCCTGTGAGAATAAATAATGCGCCCGAGACACAGAACACGGGTAGGTTTTGGTGTAATATTGGACTTTTAGTGACATGCATGGGTAAGCATGTTCCCGGACCCTTAAATCACCTGAGTGGTGGTGTAATTACGGCTCTCTGGGACACCACTCAACCCTCTAATACCCAGGGGGCTCTACAGCGGCGCCACTTGTTGCGCAAGTACTCACAGAGAGGGAGCTGAGGGGAGGGAAACACTGAGAAAGGAGGAGGAAGCAGCTGAGGGTGGAGGAGAGTTGGGATGCCCTTTGGCAATTTCGAGGTTAATCTTCTAAATGTTGCCTGACAAAGCAATATTGCTTAGTGAGTGTGCGTGAAAAGGCAGTGAGGGGTGGGGACCGGGGTTGCGGAGGGGTTTAGAGTGGAAAAGCAAATGAGAGGGAGAAACACAAAAATGAGGGAGTCACTCCACTTCAGACAGTTTGGCCAAGATTTAAAATTTGTTTTTTTCCCTCAATCAAAACATGTGCTTCAAAAAAAAAAAAAAAAAAAAAAAGAGAGAAAAAAAAAGGAAAATTTCCTGTTTAAGCAGTGCTACAGGCCAAAGTTCCACACAAACATACATATAAAATACCTTGCTCAGTGACGCTTTAGTTGCTGTTTCCCTTTTGCTTTAAGCTTAAGGATTAAGCTAACAATGTCTGGGAAGCCTCTTGAACCTGCAGACTACTGGAAGTTACTGAATGACATACTGCAGGTCTTGATATCCCTGCCGCAAAAACCTTGACTCCTAAAAGAACCAATCCCAAGTGAGTATTTACCCAAGCCATGATCCAGATTCCAAGATGTTTTTCAGCTGATAAATTAAAGATAGAAACAATCAGTGACGCTCCTTGTCATCACTGCAGTGGTTTTTAATTAACTCTGTTGATTTATGGACTTGATATTTACACTGATATGGAATGTGATCAATATGTGTCTGCAGGCAAATTGACACGATCTTTGCAGTTTTAACAAAGACGGCTGAAGCTTAGACTTGACGTTTGGCACCTTCTGCAGTAAATTATCTGTCCTTCATCAGTGAGTGTATGAGTATGGATTTGTGTGCAAGTGTCTTTGAGAATGCATATCAAAAGCATTGAAAAGGGAACAATCTTGTGAGAATGGATTACATCTTAAACCACCAAAACACATTCTTTTCTACTAACACCAAAGAAAAGATGAGGATAGTGAAAAGGCAACAGTCTCTTTTGTGATAAGTATGTTGTCTGCATCACAGACGCAGAAGCAAATCTTGCCTGGTTATCTTTTATCAACTTTGTTGCAGACTTTGTTGCATGTCAAGCCCATATGGCACCAAGAAAGAAGCCCAAGAGAGTTAAGTAAAAGCCCTCTATAATCAGCACAGAAAGAGCTGATCACAGATAACCATCACTCTGTGTTTAACCAGTGACTTTACCTGTATTTTCACTGACAAGTCATGTAGAGCATATATTATTTTCCACATAGGACTTTGACACAAGGTCAAGTGTGAACAAATGAAGGAAAGTTATAAGAGAAGATCAAAGGCTTAAAAAAAATCAGCTTTTCAATGTGTGACTGACCATAATTCATCATATCTATATCAGTAAATACAGCACAGTAAATACCATTGTATTAATGTTTTGACAACAAAAGTTTTTCTTTTCTTGTTGTTTTTCCCCATCTGCATGTTGGAGTACCACAAATAAGCCACTAAGAGTGCAACTATATGCATCTACTGTATGTATGCAATTGTATTTTAAATTGTTCGATGAATCCAATCAGTCAGTCTTCTTGAACACGAATTAGCCAATGTACATAAAAATACCCAAAAAGGTATTTAAATGTGAAAAAATATACACAAACAGCCATGCAGTGCTTTATGCAGATACTGTTTTAACTCACACAAAGCACAACACAGTCACATATTCGTGGCTTGTGTAAAATTATACATTTCAAACCCAGCTCGTCACTATCAGTCCATCTTTACAAGATGAGGCAGGGCATGGCTGTTTTCCATACAATTAAGATAAAGCTTCAACTGGCGCCTAACGTTTTATTAAAGGTTATTTCCAGCTGTGTCCTCACACTGTCAAGACTTTGAACATGCAGCCATGACAGATGCATAAGCTAACAAGATTTCCACATGGGTGGATCAGCGAATCCAACAATTTGTGAAAGATATAAAAAGAAAGTGTTCACTTAAAGACAACAAACGCTGCATTTTAAAACCCTTCACTTGTTGCTGTAACAACAAGTTACAGCAACAAGTGAAGGGTTACTAGACCACTAGTAAGATTAATGCAGTTATGATTGGGCAGCTGTGGCTCAGTCGTCCACTAATCGGAAGGTTGGTGATTTGGTCTCAAGCTCCTTCAGCTCGCTGAAGTGTCCTTGGGTAAGATAATGAACCCCAAATTGCCCCAGATGTATGATCGTTGCGTGACTATGGGTGTGTGTGATAGAGGACCGCTCTATGTATTGAAAAGCTGGCTTGCTAACGTTAGCTGCAGGTAAGCCCATGTTCAGGAACTGCATAGTGGTACTTAGAGTTGGAGGGCCCATGAACATTGCAACTAACCCACTGTGAATGAATGGAGCAAGGTTGGAGAGAGCCAGACCGATCATATCGAATGACTGTATTTTGATGATTTTGGGTGGGTGGGTGGCCTTATCTGCCATTAATCCTGAGGAAGAGCCAGGGCAGAGGAACAAATACAAAGTGCACTGGTCATTTCTTCCTAGATTTATGAATTTGCACTGCAGCACTAATTTTCATTGTTTTATGGTAAAAGCATGATAAAACATTCAGTACCATATCAAACATCTGGACATGCAGATAACGTTAGCTTGTAATTGTGTTCTAAAGAAAGAGACCTTGATAAATTTTCATTTTGAGAACACATCATCAAGCATGTCCACACTTTGACTGGTAGTGGACAATTACAAATCAATTTTGCTTGTAGCTCAGAAATAATTTTGAGCTGTCTGTTAGGGGAACAAATCTCACTCCAAGCTGAAGTCAAAAGTTGGCAGCCCTGAAATTGTTGAGCTGATTGTTAAACCACAATGTCATGTGGGTGTACAGGTTTTGGAGCTGTTTAAAGGCACCTTTGGCAGAGCTGAGCTGCGAAACCAAAGAAGTGTAATGAGTCACACATTACTTTGCTGCTGAGTAATTAGTCACACACACACATACACACACACACACACACACACACCAATAAACACAATGTTATGAACACAACTGAAAACTTAATGACAAAGAATTGGCAAGTCATATTACCTTACAGGGCTAATGCATGATATTAAAATATAGTATACTTGCACTAACAATTAGATTCAAGTTTTAGTCAGGTTCCAAGTTGGCACTTTGTTTTTAGTTTAGTTTCATTCATGGTTTTTAAATTGCATTTAATTTCTTACATACCAAATGTGTCATCATGCGCTTATTTAATGTGACTTGGCTGCTGTTGAACATTTTCACTTGCTATTTCAATTCAACCCAAGCATCATCATCATTCATCATTCATCCATGAACGTTTGCTCACTGGCACACACAAACACGTGTGTGCATCGACATCTATTCTTTTATTCTTTATTTTTTTGTACTTCATTTACTTTTTCATCTATTTTACCCCTCACTTGCCTCAGATTTGACAGGGCTCCCAGTAGTTTGTTGAGGTAATTACCTGTAGACATGGTGCAGAGCAAAGCAATCAGGGAGGGTCCCTAAATACGCTGTCTAGACTTGGTGTCTCGCTCCCTCTCTCTGTGTCCCTCCATTTATTGTTTGACCTGTTGTCTGACCTGATGAGGAGTCAACCTTTAACTTGAAAGAGGACAGACGACACCTATTGTCTTCAGCTCATTACTTGTCATTTATCCTTTGGTCCCCATGAAAAAAAAACTGGTCTGATTCTAGCATTGTAAAAAATGTCTTTTCTTTGCTACATCAACAGATTTCAGCACCTCAAATGTTAAAGGGCAACATATGTCTTTTCTCACAGACAAACAAGAGGGCAGTGCAGTAAAGAGACAGTTAGTCTGACCCACTGTAACGGCCCTCCTTTGAAGTGGTGAAGATAGTGCTTGTAATCAGCTTAATTGATTGTAACAAGGCACCAGCACCAGTGAGTAAGATAGAGACAGAGCGCTGTGGGATGGTTTTAGAAAATCAGTTGTGTTTGGGTAGAGTAGTAATTCACCATAATGACAGCCATTACTCCAAAGGCAAACAATGCCACTCACTTCTCCAAACTCTGGATCAAGCAGGCAGAAGTAGTCATCAGACTAAAACACAGCCACAGGGGAAATTACAAGCAAATAAGATTTAAGTGCTACTCAAGTACTGTTGAATTGTGGGCAATTATCAGTCAATTAGAAGGAATAAACTGAAGTGCAGTGCAAACACCTTTGTAGTAAGGAGCAATTAACAACACATTAACCTCATCTTACTATAATCAAAACAGAAGGAGGAGCTAACGTTATATGTGAACAAGAATGAACTAATTGACACATTTAGTGTGTAAATTGCATGACTGGTATATTTGTAACCCTCTTCCTTTTTCAGTATGACCCCACTTCTCTCTCTTTCTCTCTATTTGTCTGTGTCTTTCTTATTTGCGCTCTCCTTGCGCTTGTCTCATCATCTGGAGTTGTTCATGCCATTTCCTGGCTAGTAGTGCGGTCAACAATTATGTACAGATCAGCAGACAGCCCAAGTTAAAAGGTTTGGAGGGGGCACCAACATAGGAGAAGTAAGGGAGAGAGAGTGAGAGAAAGAAAATCATATAACTATGACATTAATAGAGAAGTTGGCTGGTCTCCTGTTTTTAAATCTACATTAAGTGATCTTCCTGCCACTTGGTGGCAGTGAAAACAAGCTGTAAACACAATGCTGACGTATTACTATTCTATATACATCCAACAGATATGGAGTTAAATTAGCATTCATTTTGAGTTGTCTTTCTGGTGTATTTAAATTCAATATTCTCCCTTGTTTCAGCTCTGTTTTTGGGCTCCACCAGCTCTGCTGAGCTTTACTGTATCTGGAAATGACACTGATGTGAGTGATGGGAATGGAGGCCAACAATAAAGTCACGGGAAGGAACATGAGAACACTGAGTAAAAGATGCTGAAACATCACTGCGAGCAGAGAGGAACTGAAAGTGGTGTATCTAGACATTTAATGCATTGCTACTACAAAAATACTGATTATAGCAGCTTTAAAAATTATTTCCCAAACTCATGTAATCGATTATGTGAAATTATTGCCTGGTAAACTTTGCATGCACACGCAAATGTAGAAAGCATGGTAGACATTTTTGGTGGGGTGACTTTTGTTTTCACTTCCACTAAACATAATTTGGTGTAGATAACTACTGCAGGTTGCTCTGTTTTTGTGTACAGCCTGCCTGATCATATAATTTCTGTGTTGCTTTCACTACTGCACTCCATTCTAGCAGTATCCACAGTTAAAATCTCAGTTTTCCCAACATCTTACTAGTTTAATTTCAGACCATGCTGATTTTTTTCCCTGGTCAATTAACCCAAAACCAAACATAGCAACAAAAGAATCACTCACAACACTGGCTTCCATTATGAGATTGGATAATTGCCCACTATAGCTGATGATGGACAGGGTTGGAACTGGTTGTTTCCATTCTGTGATGGAGCCAAAAATACATGATAGAACTTAGTAAGAACAAATACACACTTCATTGCATCACCAAGGCATATTCCTTACAGTTGAAATCCATTCTGAGAGAATGAAAATGTAGATGTAAATGTGTAATAAGCAAGAACTTTGGAATGGAATACATGTGAATTCACAAAAGGTCCAGCATTAGCATTATTTCTAAATTGCAAAAGTAAGCTTAAACTTAACAAGCCCTTTTCAATTTTACGCTGTAGGGGGGGTCAAGGCTAGGCCAGCCACTCTACCACCATTATTTACACTTTCTGTTTAGCTGCTTTCTCTGTTTTTCACTTCTCCCCCTGTGTTATGGCTGTAAGATGAGGCAGATAAATTAGACTTGCATCTTGGTAATTGCCATCCTGCCAGTCAGTCCAACAGCAAGCCCCTGTTGCTCCATTTCAAAGGGTGCATGCAGAGGTTTGTAACCTTTGACCATGTAAGTGAGGAAAGGGTCACCGCAAAGGGCCCCGGTGGCGGTTCTCGCTCTGCAGGGTTAGAGCAAAGATCAGTGTGGTGCTGTGTTTGTGTGCTCTGGATTCGCTATCGTATCCTAGCTCTGTCCTTGGTCCTAATGTGACTGGCGTCTTTTTTCCTAGGTCTTCATTCTGCCCCAGTGCACACACACAAGCACACATGCAGTCAGAAAGGAAGGATTTCATTAATTAAGAGAATCCTGATCCACTTTGGTGTTAGGTCATACTTTTTGTTTGCACTTCATTTCATGTCTCTGCAGTCACACGGCCGGCAGGACAGCCTGTCATGCTGGCTGGACAGACAATAACCGAGCCTTCCAGTGATTCAGACAATCAGCTGAGTTGGTCAGTCAGCCCAGAGGTTGCCAAGTCACCTACTCAGCCATCTTACACAGAAAAACCACGAGCCAACCAACCAATGAGTCAGTAAGCCAGCCTGTCCTTTCCAAACTGCTGACCTTTAAAACAGTTACGACCAGCTTTGAAGTTCCCCCTTCCTTGTTTTGGCAGAGTGGCTGATTTGTTTATTCAGTTAAGTGCTTTGTTCTTTATGACTCTATAAAAGAACTGCACACCGATGGCAAGGCTGCACATACTGATTTCACCTCAAGGTAGTTAAACACAAGTGCACAGACAGACTGAAACATGAATCTCGGTAAAGATGGGTGGACCTTTAATGCTGCACCGTAAATCTTAAAAAGTTGGCAGGATACATTAAAGAAGAAGATGAAGGACAAAAGCTAAGAAGCTATTGTTGATGATAGAGCAGTTTTAAAAGTTCATGAGAAAGAAATCTTTTAGGGTTACTGCAGATGAACCTGACTTCTAGCAACAAGTTATAAATGAAAAGGGTCAAAAAACATTTCACATCGTTTGCACATAAAATGAAACACTATTACTGAGGATACTTTTTTGGTACTTTGGTACTAGTATTAGCCAAAAGAGTCTTTATTGTTGTTGGACAGATAAACTATTTTTGTGTCACTTCTGTTCCTGTGTGTAAGCACATTTCACTCTCATATAACCCCAAGAGTGCGTGTAACACAGTCATAATAGCTGAGAAAGTTGTGGCTTTTTCTACCATGAAATGTTATTTGCTGTAATGAGACAAAAATTTCTTTTAAGGAGATTTGTTTTTGTGGGTTAAGTTGTTTGTTGTGTGGAAGGTGGATTTCCCCAATCTCTGGAAAACTTCCCAGAATACTGTGCATGTTCACACGATCACATGCAACACACACACACACAGACACACACACACACACACAAATAAATGTTCGCTCGTCCTTCCAGCGCCACTTAAAAACAATTATACCATTTCAGTGCCTCTCCATAATAACAAGACTCCTTGTGATTTACATGGCGGCCTCGTCATAAATCCTACCTGTCACAACTGATTAAGATATAGAGTGTCAAAGGGAATCTACATGGTTGTGAGAAGAACAGATGGCCCTTGGCTAGTCCCTCTCGCTCTCTGCGGACGTTTGACACGGAAGCTGAAGTCATGAGGCTTGTGAGGCACAGTGAGTCATACAGTAAAAGTCTGATGATGCTCCTAGTCTCTGATTCTGATGGAATTCCACGGTCAGTTTCCAAAACCCTAAATGTAAAGTCTGCTGAAGTTACCTGATTTCAACTCCCGGAACGCCCGGAACATTGCATTTCATAAGAACAGATTCCTGTAATGCTGCTTGATGAGTTTCAGCCTACAGAGCAAACTCTTCCCGCCTATTCTGTACTTTTTGCCCTACAAAGTTACAGTTACAGTAGAGCTAATGATATTAGAGGTGAACTGCATAGGGAAAGAATGCACACGTACTTGAACATTAGGTGCCTGAGGTTGACTGCACCCAAATTTCCAAAACCCTTCAAGGTGCAGTATCTTAGTCATGAATTGAAAGAAAGACCTGATAATGATGGGTTATGGTGAGGTGAAGCTATGAGCCCAAATTAGTGGATAAATACACAGGCAAAGTGTTCAAAACTTCATCAAAGAGCTGAGAACTGTTCCAAATATATAACTGCAGTTGGCGATTACCCAAGCAATTATCACCTTCAAAAGAACAGTTTGTTACATATTGTGGGACAGAGACAGGAACTGATACATTCCTTCTGGCATGAAGCGAAATTCACAACACGTTTCTCGACACAAGTGAGCACACTGGGGATACATGCATGTCCACATGCATGCAGCAGCATGCTCTCGGGCATTGACTTGCACCAGTTGACATCGCTGTGTACTTGTGATGTGGTGTTGTATGAAATCTGCAATATACAGGTGATATGTGACATTTAGTTCTACATGTGTTTGGCTCAGTGTGTTCACGTCCTTATTGTTTTTCATGATTGTCAACAATGTCCTGTGTGTAGGTATGTGTGTATGTGTGGTTTGTTGTCCTCCATGCAACCCCTGCAGTGCCTTACTCTCCACTGGCAATTTTCTCAGGAGCCCTCCCCTGCAGGGTAACAGTAATCAGCTGACTATCCTGTAACATAGCCCATGGCTGACTCAAGCAACAGATTGCCTCCTTCTCTTGTCATTAGCAAAGTGGGCATCAATCTTTCACGTTACAGGAGGTCTCATTCTCTGGCTTCTGAATAGATCTGTCTCCAGTGTTAACAGCTAATTGGCCCTGGCGCCATTGTAGCATTCAAGGTAGTCATTTAGGTGCATTACAGACGGAGGCTCTGAGGGCTTGGCAAGCTCAGAGGGAGAGAGAGGGAGGGGTGGGTGACAGTACTAAGATAATTTGGATCCAAGTCAAAACAATGTGATTGTATTGAGCGTGCATGTATGTATGTCAGCAAATACTTAAAGCATGTCCCACTGGTTTGACAAGTTACTAGTCTTACTGGGAAGAACTCTGACTTTGCTCTGTGTATAGTGTCATGCAGCGTGTGTGTTTTTGCTACAGCATGCCCATGCATATGCATGAGTGTCTGGATGTGTGTAGGTGAGAGATATGATGTACAACTTAATATCACAACCTACACATCTCAGACGCCAACAATGTCAAGTAAATTTTATTTCAATAGGTCATAATCCCAAATTTGACTCAAAGGGCATTCAAATCTTTAAAACACAAAATACCCTTGATCCTTACACCCTTGCTTCAGATAAGCCATGTTCAGATAAGCCATCAATAACATTCCTGGACCAAGTCCTTCTCTCTCTCTCTCTTTCCGCTCATGTCTTGTCACATCTCCACTGTGCACCGTTTAATGCCTTATAAACAGCGGATGAGTTTATTTTATTTAATTTTTTTTTACCTCCAGTAACTAGCCAGCTGCTCAGATTTTCTTCATCTTGACAGATTCCCTGACTTAAGCTAAGGAAAAGTTCAGCGTAATAAAAGCAGCGAGCCTGAGGAACCGCCAACAAACACTGGATAGGATTACACAAATTTACATATTGTAAGAGTACTGCAAAGTCACTCATCTTAGTAATGTAACCCATCACATTTTACATTTTAACATGTTACTTCTTCAACTTCATACCAAATAAGTATCATTATAGACAGTAACATTTGCTGGTGTGATGGCATGAATGAATGTTTTAATGGGAATGTAAATAGTGTGTGAGTGCAGCCCTGCCTGCTGATTATCCCAACCAAACATTCCACCACTTCAAAGCTTCTGCTGTAATTACAATGCTCTGAGGTGTGCCCGACCCACACAACCAGAGGCTTCTCAAGCTTCTCTGTCACACACACACACACTCACAGAGACACATAGTGTACGGACATCTATACACACACACATACACAAACATGCTCAGACAAATTGCTTTCGCTATTATCATGCTTAAATGATATTATGGAAAGAAGGAAGTGGGATGTGTGGGTAATTTTGCTACACCCAGGAGAGCACCCCTCTCATTTTCACCCCTCCTCCTCCTCCTTCCTTCCTTCCTTTATTCCTCCTTCTTCTTCTCTTACAAAATTTTCTTTGAATCCATGGGCACACAAAGCTGTGGTTGCATTACAGAGTATTTTATTTACATCTGTTCATGTATTAGTGGGTTGGGCCTTGCTTTGCTTGTGGATGTGCTGTCAATAGAGGCTGTAGCTCGTTCTGGTGCAAGATGAGCTATGTCTTCCAAGTAACGCAATTAAATGAGTGCCAAGAGTTTCTGTGATTAGAATACGTTGGTAGTTTTCATCTTGCTATAGATTGATCCATTGCCAAAAGTAATATTTTATTTGTCCTTCCTTATACGGCCCAGCCTTGATCACACTGCCTGTTTTATGTCTCCTTTTTCAAAGATTTCTCACCTGACAGATGGACCTGTAGCTGGAGTTGAACATAATCTGAGAGGATTTTAATGTTGACAGAGAGATCAAATTTGGTGAGGAATAAAGAAAGGGTGGACAGACTGAAGGAGCCAAATGAGGACAGCATATAGAAAGAAAGTATGCAAGGAAGGAAGGACAGAGGGTCAGGAGGAAGATAAGGGACAGGAATAGAGATTTTAGAAGAGGTAGAAGACAGGAAGAAAGAAGAAAGCAAAGAGAGGGAAAAAGTAAAATGCAGTCTATGAAGATGAACGACTTAAGTTTGCAAGCATAACAAAGTGCAAGGATGAAGACAGGAAGGAGGAAAGAAGGAAACATGCCATTGACACTCAGCCAAGAATGAGTTCTGGGAATAATGAGTGACAAGTTACCTGCAGGGCGTGTGGGCATGGCCAGAGAAAAAGAGAAGGAGAGAGACAGAGAGAGAGCGAGAGAGGTGGAGGGGGTGGAAGAGGATGGAGGTGGGGATCCTGAACAGAGCTGCAAAAGGAAAAAAAAGGCAACAGTTTCTCCCCTGAGGAGTCAGTCCTTTCATCTGGCCGCTCACTGGCGCCTTCACAAACCTCTGATTGTCTGTGAAATAACCCCACTTTAATAAGGCAGCAGTAGCAGTCTCCTGGGAAATGAGTCCTGCTGCACAGTCTGACATAGCTGCTCAGGCCTGCTGGCTACACGTAAAAAAGCCAAAAAAGAAACTGAGCATTTACTGTATAAAATCTATCCTCAGGGATGTTTAAAATATATATAGTGTTTGCTTTTGAAAGAATAGCTATATTGAAAAGGAAAAAGTTGTGAATGTCTGTATTTCTCTCTGAAGTTCTCAAGTGAGACTATTCCTTTTGCCCTTTAAGAAAAACGATTCAAAAAGCGGATTATTCTTGTGGGAGTGGAGGCTGTAATAGTTCTGCACAGCTGTAAGTTGTGTATGAAGGAGGCACGCATACAAACACACACTCTCACAGCATCTACCACGTAGACACTGGCAGATTATGACTGTGGATTGGACCTTGTGATGTGAAACAGTGATTAATTGTCATTCAGAGACAGAACGCCTCTAATTAGCAATGCTCTGGGTGTTAAATATGAGCAATTAGGTGACAGATAAGAAATTACTTAAACAAGCATTACCATGGGAAAAAATCTTAAGATAAGTGAAACATCCTTTCAGCTTAAAATATTTCTACCATCATCAAAGGACTGTTTCTTCAGATAAACTGCTGGAACAAGTGTAATGTTCTCCATCAGGACTCAGGGCACTTTCATCTGACATAACATGAAATTGTCCATGGAAAAAGCCCAATGAGTTAGTTCATGAGAATCACAATGAGTTACTTCATGTCTAATGTGCGTAGAAAATGGGACTGAATCATAGGACAAGAAGATGAATGAGCCGACTGCTGGAGAGAGGCATGTGAATGTCTCATCTAGTTTGTGTCCAGACACCAGCTGGACCGAGCTGAGGATTTTAAAAGCTAAATCTGTAATTTACCGAAGTAATATACTCTGTAATTTGAGTGTGACATCCTTCTTTTAATGCTGGACTGACATAGCACACAACAGCACTGTGAGTTACAATTGGAAAGTCCCAATAAAGGGAACAGTAAACAAATCAGAAAGAGAGATAAAGAAGAAAAGGGATCAGTGTTTCACCCCAGTATAATTCTCCATAATTATCCGCATGGGGCCCGTGTTTACACATGCAGTCTCATGAGGTTAGAGTTAGAGCTAATCCATTACTGAAGCTTAACATGTGATAATTTTGTGGCATAGCTATTATTGTTGCCACCTATTTCCTTGAATTTATTTAAAGTCAACATTATGCAACTATTTTACCTTAAAATAACACATTCAAAACCATTTTGATGGTACACTGACTTGTAATAGAGAGACTGGTGCCTCTTTCATTCCCTCTCCAAGCCCCAAATGCCTGTTCTTGGACTATTTAACTTGAGTTGAGCAGGTACGATCTCAACCAAGAAGTACATAATGCTTTATGGCATTACGTCACACAACGCCAACTATGGGTCTCAAGCTAGCTATGGGACACATGGTGTGCTGTCACATCGGTGGGCTCGTGATCTGTCAAAAAATCTGTAAAGTTTTACCCAGTCCTGTTTGTCTCTTTACCACCCTTTTCTGTGTAGCTGCCATTTGGTGTGTGCATGAGCGTGTGCTGTGTGTGTTCCAAGACTGGGCTCACTGGCCATGTCATATATACTGTACATATGCAATCAACCGTCACTGACCCAACCCGAGCACCTCCCAGTGGGATGGCCCCAGCGCACAATTCCAGAGCTGAATTTCTTCCTCACTGGTCCAGTTCCTGGCATTTACATTTTAACACACAACTGCTGTGGATTCATTTGTTCTCAGTCAGTCACATTAGCCGAATACTAACTTAACATGAGTGGACAGCGTGACTATTGGTCTATACTGAGATGATGATGATTTTCTGTTGTTTGTTTTCTGTACATGAGCTGTGAGTTTCTAGTGGTACCCTGCTTCCAGTGCCTGTGAACAGCTGAAACTTTGGGTCCAGAAGAACTGAATGGACCATCTTGATTTTCATTGCACAAAAGCTGTGGTTACATAACTGAACAGCTGTTAGCAGAGAACAGTTCTAAGAGAAGTGAAACTTGTGGTTCAAAGAGTCATTCTACTATTTCAGCTGAAATACAGATGGAATTGAAATTAGTTTATATTTTGACCTGCATGGGGAGTGAGCGCCTCCTTGAACCAACCCAGTGACCCCTGAGGACTTTTGCTGCTTTCAAGTACGCCATATAACCTTCTAAACCAGACAATCGAAAAACCTATGAGAAAGACCTGATGCATATTGGAGTGGTGCTAGTGAACCACCTAATGATATCATTAATAATAATGAGATTATTAGTATTAATAGTAACAACAACAACAACAACAACAACAATACATTTTGTTGGCTCGGATTCTCTGCACTCATCAAAACATCTTCTGTTTCCGACTGTTCCTGAAGGCAACATCTGCCCACTCATAAACATTATGGGCGGCAGTGATTGGTCAAAGTTGAGCCGTGTCAACGTGATGCGTCTTCATACTCCCACATACTACTTGACAGCTCCACAACATTGCGCTCGCCGGAGCGAGTCTCACCTGGCTGCAACTTTCGCTCTGAGCGCCTGGAGTTTTTTTTTTTTTTTTCGGATGAGACCTGGAGGAGAGATGGCTTCTCGGGAGACCTTTAAGGACTTGGAGTGCAATTCGTCCGAGGAGGACAGTAACCGCGCGGCCTTGGCAGAGGAAAAGACATCTTCGGTGGTGCGTCGGCATCACCCGTTCAGCGTGGAGGCGCTCATGTCCGGGAGGAAGACGGACGACCGCAGCGGGGAGTCAGCCTTCTGTAAACCGGAGGGAGGTTCGGTGGCGGTGTCCCCCACAGGTTTAAACTCCCTGTATTTGAGTCGAGAGACGTGCAGTCCCCCCGGGGGGAGCCGAAAGAGCATAACGGCTGCGCCTTCGTCGCCGGTAAAATCCGAGGCATCAGAGTCAGAGGACTGCGCACCCTGGGTCACCAACGGCGCGTTTTCCACACAGCCGCGTAAGTTTATCACACTATTAAGCGTTATGAAACTTGTCCGATTTTCTAGATTTTTTTTTTTTTATCAGCGTGTCTTTTTTCCTCAAATACTATCATGCAGTCTACAATATATAGGCCTTTGAGTTTGAACAAATAAAAAGGCTGAACATGGGACAATGTTTCATTTTCTTCTTCTCTTAAAGTTTTATTGTTTACCAGAATATGATTCTCCACAAGCTGTGCTGCAATAATGTCTCCTGTTGAACAAAGTTAAAGAAAGGCATAAAGCTAATAAAGCCAGGGAGCTGTGCAAAGTGAACTGATTACTTTAAATCAGATATTCATTATTTTGGGGCTTAATGTGTGAGGAAGAACTTTAAACGTTAAATAACGAACTTTGAACTTTAAATATGTGGTGGCCTATTAATGAAATGTGGCCTATAAGACAAAAGTGAAACCTGACATCCAACTATTAGCTTTAAGTTAAATTGATTTTTGTTAAAGTAAAGCCAACTGATCAGTATAGACCCATAAGAAGAGCACTCAAAATCCACAATAGATTAACAGGATTCTCTGAAAGTCAGATTAATACATTTAAAAATCAAATCCTTGTTCTAAAATCTTGACTGTTCCTTCTACCAGGTCATATCAGTCCAGCCTGTCAGCTGAGGAAACACAAGACCAACCGAAAGCCCCGCACTCCATTCACCACATCTCAGCTCCTGGCCCTGGAGAGGAAGTTCAGGCAGAAGCAGTACCTGTCCATCGCAGAGCGTGCTGAGTTCTCCTCCTCCTTGACCCTGACAGAGACCCAGGTGAAGATCTGGTTCCAGAATCGCCGGGCAAAAGCCAAGAGGCTCCAGGAGGCCGAGCTGGAGAAACTCAAGATGGCTGCTGATGCCAAGACGGCGGCAGTGGCTGCCGCTGCTGCTGGAGCTTTACACCCTGGCTTTACATTACCGCTGTCGCTGGGCACCATGTCACTGTACGGACAGTCGTACTCTGCCTATCACCACCACCACAGACCCATACTGCCCATTTCACCTTTAGGACTGTACGCTGCTCCTCTGGGCTACAGCATGTACCACTTATCATAAAAATGGAAATATTTTTTACTTTGGTGAAATACGTTTCAGTACATTTCCCAGGATTCCCAAAAATGGACACAGAGGATGTGGCTGACATTTTAAAAATCAGTGTTTATAATATATCTACTGCACAAGGAGGGCTTGAATCAACTTTCTGAGCACTTCAAGTCAAATTAGAAAATCTATTTTTTTCCCACAGTGAGGATAAAAAAAAAAAAAAAAAAATTCAGTGTCCACTTGCCCCTTAGGACTGCCTGTTTACATGACTTGTCTATATGAGGAGGGGTGTAACTGTCCAGCTGTTTATATTCTTCTCTTGTTTACTGCAATAATTGAGCTGGGCGAGTACTTGCACTGGGCACAATAATAGACTACAACTTTTTCACAGACGCCATTTTATTCATCAGACAGTGCCTCATGTTGAAAAGGGCCTTAATATCAAGACACTTTGTAGACGTTTATGGGTGAATGACTGTTTCAGCAACTCAGGCCAAATAAAACATATCACTGAAGCATTCTTTTAATTTCCATTCTACAAAAGTGTCTTGAAAATTTTGTAAAAATTCAGGTTTGTGGTGTGGTCAAGACAGCAAGGTTTAACCTTCAGTTCACTCATCACAATGAAAACTTTACACCACTGCAATTACAACTTTGTTCATGTTTTATCTATCATAGGCAATAAAATCATTTTCAACTTCCCATCAGTTTCTTTATAGAGTGTAGACATATTTATTCTCTTTGAAATACAGTGCTGGAAATGTATGAATGCCTAATGTTGTATATTTATAATATGGTACAAATTGTCTGACCAAAATTGTATTTATATTATTCCTCTTCCTGAACGTCCCTTTGAAAGGGCCTACATTATGCTATGCAGTTTTTCCACCGATGTTTTACCATTCAAATGAACAAAACAATTAAAGCTTTTCAAACTGTTTCCTTTAAATAAATGACATTTAATTTTATGTATAAAAATAAAGGAGCAATATGTAAACATGTGCAGCCACATTCACTGAAGACCTTCCAAAAAAGTAATTTACCATTGAAACCAAGCAGCTGTTTCACATTTTTTTCTTCGTGTTCCTTTGTGCATGTGCATGTCAACGTGCATATGTGTGCGTTTGTGTGTTTTAATGTCTGTGTTTCCCATTAGACAGTGGTCAGTTCAAGGCAATGTTTGACAAACCATAAATGATATCCATAAATTATCCAACTTCACAGATAGTTCCCGTTATTACTGAGCTGTCATTTTACCGCACTGGTCAAACTTTTTTTTTTTTCTTTTCAAAGTTGAGCTACACTTTTATAATGATGCTTTGTTTATACATAAATACATTCTGTTGTCATTCTGGCAATCATTATCTCAGTATTTATGACCATATTCAAGTTTCACTAGCAGTTACGACAGTAGCGTGAGAACTAACAACAGCATTTATCTCTCTAATAGGTGGGTGGGTTGACAGTTGGGGATAAACAATCTGAAACTATTGTCTGTCCTTTCAATTTCTGTTTTAATCTTCATGTTTCTAAATCGCAACAGCAACAAGCTGTAACATTTACTGTTTATTTAACTGGTAATATTCCATAACAATCTTTAAGTGTTCTTGGTGGGTGAAGTTAATTAGCATTACTTTCATATATTTATTATTAGCTTGATCAGTTACTAACAACAAACTTGTTAGAGGGATCCTCACTCATTTGTTCCTGCTCTTATTTTCATCAGAATCAAGTTCCTCCTGCTTCATTAAACTTAACATGAATGACCACTGTTCATTAAGGTTTGAATTAGCAGAATTCTACCAGACCACTGCAGCTTAGAATCAGTTTTCACAGAGCCACAGGGTGAGTTTGGTGGCGTGCGGGGACGTTAAAAGGTCCCTGTGCTTTGTTGCAATTATAAGAGCGGCTTACAACTTCCGTGTGACTTTGATGTGATGAGGAAATCGTTTATAAGCAGCAGCGTATTTATGAGGTTCCTCTTTAATCAGAACAAGGCAGAGAGACCAGGCGGGCAGGCAGGCAGGCAAGGGGAGTAGCTTACATTGGCAAGCAATCAGCCTAATGAAGTGCAGATTGGCAGGAGTGGCTCAGTTGTGAAACATTAAGTTTGTGCTACTTGCTGGAGGGGTGTTGTGTTTCAAGTGGTGAATTCAATAAATTCTCAGTCTTTTTGTTTGGAGGGTTGTCATTAGCACTGGGGATCTTTATTTGTCATTGTTAGTTGCTGTTGATCTGACAGTGATTCGGCATGGTTGTGGTTTCCTAAGAACAACATGTGACTGAGCACTTTTCCATCTGCAAGTCATGTGCTTGTCTCCTACCTCCTCTAGTGGCTGTATGTGATATAACATCATGGGGGAAAACTCAGCACGAGTAAAATTGACTTGTGTGTGTCAAACTGGGCTACAAAACACAAAAAGGTTCTCCTTCAACAGTCTCTTAAACTGTGAGCTATCAAAATAAATGCATATTACAAACCAAAAATGAACACTAACAGTAGCTATGTTTTACAATGCAGTTCAATAGTATACAGTAAACTATAGCTCCAGATTTCCATTCACTATTTAGCAGAGTCACATTTATGACATTCCAACTACAAGACATCTATAGAGAAAATCTAACCAGATACTAGAAGAAATATGACTGGATGCTGTGATTGTACAAGCTTTTAAGTATGAGTTGAGAATTTTTTGTGTCCTGGTTATGCTCTTATCTATAATAACATGAAGAAAAAAGTAAGGGAGAAAAAATACATATATGTTAAATTTACTCCTAAATGTAGGCACTGAAATGAAAAAGAAACAGAAATAGGCTTGTAGATATATTATATATAACTACATGTAACCTGTCTGTACATAGTTCAGAATGGGGTAGATGTTTTGTGGATTTCCACCAGGTTGGTCATTGTATTTACTTGTGATCTACTCACTTACTGTTGACAGTGTAGCATCACACTATTTTTAGTATTTAGGGCTGTTTAGCTATGACGTAGCTGTGATGTAACATCCTCCTTTGTCCTTATTTCTACAGACACGTCAGCATAAGCCTCTGGCCACTGTCTGAGGAAGAGCGCCAAGCTGGGAGCGCGCTGCGGTTCTGAGGAGCTGCCTGTTGAAGCCTTTGTGTGTTCCTTTTGCCTCTTAGTGCCTGCTTGTTGGCACAAATTGAGCATTTTAAAATATTTTTAATCCTCTCTGCATTGAAGGGCTCCCCTCCTGTTTTCTATGTGCTTTGCTGACCTGTTTGGGAAGCCAACTCTTCCACTCTGCGTTCCTTACCCATAACACATGTATAAATAATTAGTTAAAAGGTAAGTTTTGCAACGCTGCTCTGTGAAATTTCACACAGGTACAATGAACATAATATATGCACAAATAAATACTGAATTCACTACTTTGATGGAACCAAATAAAAGTCATTACTGCCTCAGGGGAGCTGGAGATGGATTCCTGAGGTGAGGCTGCATCTTACAATCAGGAAGATGCTCCTAAAATTGAATGATCACACCTATGACCTTAGCTACAGGACTCTGCCCATTGGAGCACCAGAGATTGTTACAGAAATCTGCTGTGGGAGACATCGCTCAGGGGGAACCAAGTCAATTCAAGTCAGACTCTCCTCATCTTTTTTAAATACATAAAACAACTGACTTAATGAGAGGCCATTTACCCTCATAAAATTCTCCTCAGCTTCAAAAATATGGTGTTCAGCTCACCAACAGTAAAGTCTTAGAACATAAAAGGAAACAGAAGATGTGTATAATGCTTTGCCACAATAGCACAGATGCATTTTTGTCAGCATCATTAAAATACCAGGACCAGCAGTTCACAGTTGACTGAACAGCCATGAATGTCTGAGAAATCCAAATGTGTATGTTGCAATATATTCTCACTTGTCAAATGTAATTTCTTCTCTCTGTCTTTGAGAATACAGAATAACAATTAGCCTTCTCTACAGCTGATGATTTGTTCTCTTTTAAACTTGTTTACAGATACTAATGAAGCCTTGGGCAGCGCCTCCCAGAAACAAAGAAACCAGAAACCCCCTGTGAGTTTCCATGTGCAGACTGGGACAAGATGAACAAGAATTCTGCTACTGGGGTGTGTTTGTGTGTGTGTGGTCCTTGGAGATGTCCCTTGAGAGCCACATAGTAGCTGATCTAGGGAAAGTGCCCAGAGCAGGCCAGTGGAAGAGGAGGACAGCCAAAGCTTCTGAAGATTATGCTGAACAGACACACTCAGTCAAATGATTGCCTTGTTTAACTCTCTGTCTCACCAACACAGAAGCACATTCAAAGACACACAGAGCATAAATATGGTGGAAGCTTTACCAGTTATTGTTTTCTTGTTTTGGCTTTGTGCTTTACATTTCCATCTTCTTCAAGACATTAAATATTTACCCAACTGTAATTTAGAACTAGCCGACTCAATAATTTGCATCTTTAAAATACAACTGCAGTCTCTTAGAAATACTGAGTACACAGAATCTTTAAAATGGAGTAGCACACACAAATAGGAAATACATGGACTTATAGACAGCTTGATTGCAACATACATCATTCCACTCTGAATTATTGATTCATTAATGCATTCTGGTGTTAACTGGCTTAAACACACAAGGTTCAGAGCTGTATCAGTTCATTTTTGCAGACTTCACAGCATTTCCAAAATGCTCATCCTTGTTCTTGGGGGAGAGGGTTGGATGCTGTTTAATTTGGCTCTTGATATTGCTTCACATACTGAATGTTTTACCAAAGCAGCACATCTAAAGACTGTTTGAATTCCAGTAAAATCTCCTTACTAAATGAGACGCATATTTTTAGATTAGGTATTTTGTCTTTCTCTGCGGGAGTTCCCGCTCATTTCTATGTCCTGCTTGTAACTAATAGCATAACGAGAAATACTGAGACTGAAGCAAAATCAGGTTTTGAATGGAACATGCACACTCTCACTCTCTCTCTCTCTCTCTCTCTCTCTCTCTCTCTCTCTCTCTCTCTCTCTCTCTCTCTCTCTCTCTCTC
>JBBMJY010000004.1:14994749-15013439 GCA_037833715.1 Toxotes lorentzi | reverse complement strand
CACACACACACACACACACACACACACACACACACACACACACACACACACACACACACACACACACACACTTTTATTTTTTGGTACCAATACCTTTGTCTCATAGCCTTCTCTTCTCATCTTCGTTTTTTGGCCACACATGATCTAATACCTAATGACTTGTTTATTACCAGCTGATGCTCCTTTCTACAATCTGCCATTCACAGGCTGCCCTCACACTAGCAATTAACTCTAATTGCTGTCCTTCTTCAAACAAAATATTTCAATGCCTGGTGCTTTGATATCCTATTCTGACTACAAATGTGATGTGAGTCTCTCACTTCTTCCCAGCCTGTCATGCGAGATAATAGAAAATCACATGGATGTAATGGGTGGGGGAATTAATCCACACTTTCTTTTGTGAATTAAAAATTTGGGAGAAGTCTGCCCACAGCTGTGCATTTGTTAATGTAACAGACCAAGGTAACACCAACATCTGTCTTATAATCCGTCTGATAATTGGATGGTGAACCCTGTGAACTCTGTAATTAACTGAAATTTCAAAGCAAGGTGACCCGGAATAAACGAAAACCGATCTGATTATTTCATTATCAATATTTTGACTGCCCTAAGAACATATTAGCCCCAAACCCTGATGACAGTTTAACAATAACAGCCTGTTAGCATTTGTCTCAATTTCAACTAATTACCTTTCCTCATCACACAAACAAACTGACTCATCACACAAATTAACTGACTACGATGACTTGTCAGTTAATTGATAGCTAGAAAATTGATCAAATATTCTAGTAAATGATCTCAGTCATTTTACAAGCAAAAATGTCCAACATTGTCTGGTTCCAGCTTCTCAAATGATGAAATTTTTACATTTAACAGACTAAACAATTGGTCGAGAAAATAATCTGCAGATTAATCGATAATGAAAATAATTGGTAGCTGCAGCCCTCTATTTAGGAAGAAGTTTGGCCATCTGACTGGCTCAAAGAGAGAAAAAAAGGTTTCAAGTTAAAGAATAACAAAAGAAAGAAGAAAGCCAGGAAGAAAGAAAATAATGACACGTTTCAGTCTCCCCGTCATTTCCCAATGACTGACGGATTGTTTTTTGAATTTTTGCCCACCAAGAACAGAGCCACAGAGACGCTCAGAGAATTGGAAAGAAAAGAGTGGTATTTAATTAAATGGTTACTTGGCTCCGCTGTGTATTATATCAATCACAACGGTCATGTGCAGAGAGTGAAAGCTGCCTTACACTGTACTGAGCAGCACCAGTGGAGGTCACAAGCAATTTGACAGGAGGGCATTGTGCTAGAACGGACACATATGTTATAAACTAGCAGTATTTATTTTTCTCAGAGCGTCTTTTCAAGCTCATTGTTAATCAGACATTCCAGGTCCACAACATAACACATGGGGACAATTTATGCAAGCTTTACCATTACACTGAACTACCTACCGACATAGCCTCAATAGCCTCAAGTAATGATTTTGTTTATACACCCCTGGCTTTATGTGGGATATAATATAGACACTGTAAATGGGGTTTCAGAAGATCTGTAGCTTTTCCATTACATTTTATTGATCCATTCACACTACAGGCTACACTAAATTAGAATGGATATCATGCCATTTTTACACAACTATACTGTGAAGAGGTGCATTGTTTCCAGTGGATATGGCTAATCTTTGCAGTAGGTCAGCGCTGATGACTACTTGATAGGTTACGTGGTCTCTTTATGGTCCCCAAGCTGTAAGGTTTCGCCCCCTGACTTGGCTAGTAAAGACAGCAACACTACCCTCCTCATTGCCACCTTAACCATTAGTAGACACCGTTAAAGTCAATTTTAAAATTGACTGCACATCAGCACATAGGTGTAACTTTGCTCTTTTCCAAGTGAGTCTTGGCTTGACTGCTGCCAAATTAATAACCTAATAAAAATGAGAGACTTACATTTGTCTCCTCTCTTCCTGGGCTGATAATAAGGGTCCCCCTTATAATAGGAAGACAAAGACAGTGAAACTCCCTAATGAGTCACTCCTCTATCAAGATAACAAGGGCTCTTTCCTCTGAATACACAGGGGCATACATAAAAAGAGGCTTTTTAAATGCCAATTTAACCAATTCTGAGCTGTTAGTTTTTTTTAAATTCAACAACCAAAATGGCAACAATTTAAATGTTCTTATATGACCATAAAGTTTGTCACCAGTTTGTGAAAAAGACAGACATCCTTCTACTCCAGCTCCTCCTGTTTGATCCTGAGGCATTCTTGGGCCAGATGGGAACATAATATCTCTAGTGGGTTCTGTGTCTTCCCCAGGGTCAGGAAAGGCATCCAGAAGGTGTCCTGATCAGACTCCAGAACCACCTCAGCCAGCTCCTTTCGACTGAAGCCTTTAGGATGTTCTTTAAGATCTTTTTTTTTTTCTTCTATCTCCAATCTCATTATTTCAAGCAGTACTTAAAACTCATGACTGTAGGTCAGGTGAGGTAAATCGACTGGTAAAATAAGAGCTTCCCCTTTAGGCTCAGGCTCCTTATCACCATGGTTAACAGCTTGCAGTACTGCTGATAATGCACAATCTGCCTGTCGCTCTCGTGCTTCATCTTACCATCACGTCCTCTAAAAAGGTAATTCTATTTTTATTGACCATACTAGGGGCATGACCAAAGGAAGGGCAGTGTCAGACTGTCTGTCTGTCCACCACTTTCTTCCAGTATGCAATATGCGAAAAAAAAAAATACTACCAACATGCAACAAAGGTCCCCCAGCTGGGAGTTGAACCATTAATGTTACTATTATGTATGCAATGTAATATGTATCTTCACCATTAGGCTACCAGGACATTCTACCTTGAATGTTTTTACAGGCATTCTTGTCTCCCTTAACTCAGGTAAGAATTTTAAATGTGTCCACTTCTTTGATTTCTGACTAAATGGCCACAAAACTATTCATCGGCCTCATCTGTATATTGTGTTTAATTATTCTTAACAAATTCTAGCGTGCTAACACACTAAACGTAGATGGTGAACAAGGTAAACATTATATCTGCTAAATATCGCCATGTTAGCGTTGTCATTGTGGTGTGTTTATACTCCTGCTATCATTGGGGGTATGTATACATGGACACATTCCACACATGTGCACCTGACTGGGTGGAGGTGACCTGCCTTATGTTACAGAATCTGCTGTCTGCCAAAACAGTTCAATATTAAGTCAATGTAAACTAAATGCTGACCAGGCTACACAAAAACATGAATGATACATGAGATGTTAAAAGAGTTTAACATCACTGGAAGAAGTTTCACACAACTGATACTTAATCGCACAAAATAAGGGAAGGTTTCTAATCTGTTTGTGACTGACTTGAACACCTACTGTTACTCATTTGCATAATACTGTCAAGTTAAACCTGAAGTGCTTTGCTGCACTGGCAGAAATCATTTAAAGTATGTGGGAGACGTTTGGCGTTCTCAGGCATGAGCTGCTCTGTTAGAGGCAAGGATGAAAGTCCTCACTTTCCTTCACTTAGTGTATGTCTGTATATACTTTACTTTTACACTTGCATTGCATCTATGCGGCTGCCATAATATTCTACTGAACATCTCAGTGACAGTAAAATTTCCAGTGCAAACTAAGTGTTGTACATATAAAACAATGTAGAAGATTGTCCTTTATAGTAGGGTTGTATTAAGGTCAGGTCAGTGGTAGAGCAAAAAACTTTTCACCCCTGCCTCCTACAGCATGTACTGCAAGCCTATCAATAAATGAAACTGAAAAATGGAGGAAAAACAACCCAGGAGACATAAGAAGTACTCCATCATCAGTAGGACGGCCATACAGCTGAGTCTGAGAATGAAGACTTCTTCATTCAAGATGGTCTTTCTTTTGAAGTATTGGGAAGCAATGTAGGTGCAGAATCCTTATCTATCTGTAAGGTTTAAAAGCTACTTGGCTTTGGCCTTAGTAAATATGCTTTCTTAAATGTGCAGCCAGAACAGCAGACAGCTAGCTGTGTGGATCACTTGAAACCATTAATGGGATTTTTTTTTTCCTCAAGTTGGTGTTAACAATGTAAAAACATCCACAGTAGTAGTTTCTCAAGTGTTCCCAATTATTCCACGTACAATGAAATGAAAAACAGTTTTAGTTTTAGAACTTCACGAAAGATTAGAGTGTGAGCTGATGTTTGTGTGTGAGTCTATGAGAAAGAAACAGTGCACTGTAAGGAACATGTTCTGTATACACTCTTTAATCTTTGTTTTGTTTTTCTAAGAATCTACACAGATATTCATGGAAAACTTTGTCAGAAACAGTGAATTAACCCCCTTAATTAAACACATCTGCCTTTGCATGTCTGAAGCCTAAGTGCAGTCATTTAACAACACATAACCATACATAAAACTTTGCATTATTACAAAGAATGAAATAAGATGGAAGATTTCCTTTGTGTTTGTAGATTTGGAAAGATTAGTCTCTCTGGGTGTATTTAATCTTCTAATGCAGCCTACTGTGGGCAACATGGGCCAAATCACCCAGCACCTACTTCAGATGTACTTCATTGCATCCATCAGCTTTATTTACTTAATGTGCTGATATTTGGTAAATTGAGGTTTAGGAATGGTGATCACATCTGATTTTGTATTGCACGCCTCTCTTCTCAAGCCAACATGCAACCTAAGAAACAGTCTGACACATGACCTCCCGTTAAAATGATCAATTTTACACTAACAAAGAAGTCAGACTCGTCGTTTCCTTATTTTAAGACTTCATGCTAAGCAAAGCTAACAAACTGATTACTGTATAGACATGAAAGTGGCATCAATCTTCTCATTCAACGTTTGGCTAGAAAGCAAATAAGTCGAATCTCTGTTTTGCAAAGAACAGTCAACCTTGGTGTGATGGCTTCATGTCACTGATTGATTGGGTGTGATCTCACTCAAATGGATGTTATGTTAATACAGCCTGACTTTATTCGCTCTTCTCGAAATAAAAATGGATGTCACTGACACCAGTGCTCCCAGGTGAATAGCTTTGGTCTCACATCAAAGTACTTGCAGAAACACATCGGTATGTGTGTACGAACACTCATCAATACGTGCGACAGTTTCTGCTGAAGACTAAATGCCCGGCTGGCCTCAGTTTGAGGTGTTCTTTTTTCTGTTTGGGGTTTTTCACTTGCTCTGGAAAATCCCTAGGGTTTACACAAACACCTTGCTGATCACTCAGCTCTGTGTTTACAAGGCAGGAAGATTTTTTTCAGCGACAGGTCCCTTTTGATCCCACAGGTATTTTCAGTACTGTGGGCTGGAAGCACATCTAAGTAGCAAAAATGGAGGATGTGCCACTGGTCTCTGCTGCTGTCATTACTTTAATGGCTTTTTTATTGTCTAGAAGGTACTCTCAGCATGCAGTCAACCTGCATTCATCAATATCATCAACTTGGGTTGACTTTGATGTTCATTCTCTTTCATATTTCATTCTTTTAAAGCACTTGATAATAGATTCATCTTCTGTACTTCATTAAAAGAGCAAATGTCATTTTCTGGCTACAGCTCTCAATCTCTGAAGATAATTAGGCTTATTTTAGAATACACGTATCCATCGTGTTTGTTACTGCTTTAGTCGGATCTCTTGCAATAAGCAGCAGTGCTGTCTCTATTAGTGTACAGCAGTACACTTGCTGCTGTCAGCCCCCCATTGTGCCACATGCACATTTTTACACAATTTACAGAATATTCTACAGCTACTCAACCGGGGCTGAGGGTTTAATCTTGGTGTCTGTACTAAAAATAGCAGCTGTTGATGAATATGCATTACACGAATGTGGCATTTTATGCTGGAAGGTACACACATAATCTCAATCTGTCCCCCTGAATTGACATACACATATTCCTTGATGGCAGTGGCAGTTTAATGGTTGGAGGACCAGGCTTGTGATCGCAAAGTCTGCCTGTCCACATCCTAGGGACAAATGTTTTGGTAGAGCTGCTCAGTGGGGAAACGTTATGCTAATGTTCTACTTTAACAAACCCAAAACCTCCAACATACAGGTGTGTGCAAATGTGTGTAACTTTCCCACCTACATCTAGCCTTCTTCTTCAACCTAACTAGTGAATTCCAGTCACTTTAGAAAATCTCTGATCCGATTTGTGTTCAGGCTCAACTGTTACAAACAAACCAAGAATAAATATGAAGTGACATGGACTGACAGGAAATTCAGAAAAATTTCATTGCACAGTTTCACTGCCTGTCACCCTGCTTCATCTGTGCTACACGGACCCACATGGGGAAATCAAAACGTTAATTAATTTATATACATCACAAAATCCTGTAGTTGCTATGCTTTTACACCACCAGAACTTTTACACTGAAGCAAACAGGCAAACGGACCAGAAAAGATATAACCCATGTTCATTTTGAAAGAGGGGGAAAAAAAAAAAAATCTGTGCAGCTTCACAAATCGTTATTATTATTTTAACTTCACAACACTTTAGTAAGTGACCATGAGATTTGTGAATTTAAGAAGTTACATAACCACTGCACACAATGCCCTGATTGGTGCTGCTTCAGAGATCAGTTACTTCTTGGTGAATGTTTGTGAGGCTAACATCTTGTGGCAATAATTAATTTAGGCCAGATCCTTCTTCTTTGAGGCTATCATCCTGCGTCATAGCATATTCCCATCCCCTTTCACTTAAACAAAAATGGATGGTGAAATAGTCTTTCTTGTGAATGCAACACTGTTTCTACTCATTATGAAATTGTGAAGCATTACCACTTAATGCGTTCACTGGTCTCACTAGCTCAACATCATATTAAATGCTTACATTTGTTTTTTCAAAGCCATGACCTTTCATGTGGGAAGCAGTAATTCATTTCCAGCAACTCTGCCAAAAAACTGTGCCAATGCAAATAAGAGAAAAACAAGCTGTGAGTCAGATAAAGGCCAAATATAACGATGCAGTAAGAAATATAGAATGCTTCATTTTGAGATAATAAACTGGCTGCACACTGAGTGCACACTGGAACAAGTGTCTGGTAAGTTTCATAGGGTTTCAAGAGGGTTTCATGGTGCTTGTCACCTTGTCAGAACATGTATTTATGAGCAGAAGAGCACAGAGCATGTCTCTTAAAAACCAAGAGGCTGGATTTACTGTGACACAGGGGTTGTATCTTTAAACAACTGAAGGCAATATGTGCCATACAATTTTAAGTAAAATACTGGACTTTAGCCTTCAAGTAAGGTGAACCCGAATGATGAAATTAGTTTGTTTCATGGTATTACACACACACACACACACACACACACACACACACACAAGTACACAGCATCACTACTTTCTAAACTTATTTCTCTTCTTTGTAAGAACCATTGTAAAGACTGTTTTGTGAAGTACTGTGTCTTAATATTATTTGTGCTAATTACAAGTTACTGTACCTGTCTTGATATTATTTTATTATACTTTTATTATACCAGTAATTACTATAATTACAATATTATAAAGTGCCATGTTTATTTTTCATTACATTGTAGCTTCACATTCAAACGCACACACATTAAGATCAGATATTCACTGCAGGAGATCTCAGCATGACAGGTTTTTTTTTTTCTTTGATATATAAGGGAAGCTGTTCTTCACCTGCTAAGTTTTTCTCTACCTTGGTGATGAAAATCACTGCAGAGTCACAAAAACATTTTGCCATGCACCTGTTCATAGAGCTTCTATTGTTAGCCAGGAAAGGAAGCATTTTGTGAAGGCATTTTTTCACGCTTAAGAAATACTTATTAAGTATTTTTGTGGATACGCTGCTAAAAGGGTGCTAGGTGGCTGTTATGTACCTGTCAGGGCCTTGTTAAATTGATTTTATGATCATGAAGATTTATAAGTATGGTTGCCATAATGATTCTGGGTGGTTGCTAATTGGCGCAAACAAAAATGATGTGGTTGCTCAGCTATACTGTGTATATGAAGGACTTCTATACAGGATCCTGGTTTAAGTTTACCAGCTTTATAGATCTGTTTCTGACACTTACCATCACCGTTACACCATCTACGTTAAGGGTTGCTCTATTCCAGAATTTTTGGAAAATCCTTTGTTCAAAAGTCCTTGAGTGAATTAATGCCTTTTTTTTTCTCCAGTCAACCACATCGAGTGAAAATACAGGCTTTGTTGCACCATCCGTCCGATTTTATGCTACCCCCTTGTTTCTTATTTTGTCCCTTCCATATAGTAGCCAAAAGAGCTCAACTGCTACTTAAGAAAAGTTACTAATTACTTGCATGTTTCATCAGTTTTTAATGTCCCCAAGAAATTTCTACTGAGTTGTGACTTAGTTTTGTCGCTCTGACCTGAAGTCTTTAAGCTGTTTGTCTAGATTTGCAGTGTGGTTCTTTATGCCGTGCATACATTGTGAAACTAGTGAATGTGTTTTAAAATTTGTTTCACCATTTCTTTTTAATGTGACACATACAGTACTGTGCAAAAGTTTTAGGCACCTTAAATGTTTAGACTCCTATCCATCACATGCTGTACCATCAGGGAGATGTCTGATCAGTCCCAAATTCATTCTACTGCATGACAACAACCCCAATCACACATCCAGAGTCATACTGTCTTCAGTCACAAGAAGAACAAGGAGTCCTGCAACGGAAGGTATGGCCCCCACAGAGCCCTGATCTCAACATCATGGAGTCAGTTTGGGATTACATGAAGAGACAGAAGGCTCTGAGACAGTCTAAATCCACAGAAGAACTGTGGCAAGATGATTGAAACAACCTACCTGTCAAGTGCCTTGAAAAACTGTGCACAAGTGTACCAAGGAGAACTGGTGCTGTTTTAAAGGCAAAGTGTGGTCACACAAAATATTTATTTGATTTCTGGGTTTTTTTTCCTGTTTACTGCACCTTGTATGAAGTTATGTGATAAAAAAAAACTACTCATGCCATTACTACTCATCCCCACCTTACTTTACTGTGCCTAAAACTTTGGACAGGACTGAGTACAGTCAGGAGGTGACGATGCTTTAAAATACTGTACTCAGTTTTGACCAAAAGAAAAACAATATGGAACATATGAACAACAAAAACGGTTTATCACTGCAAATGAATCTGCACCTTTATCTGGGAACGGCTAACTGTTCAAAAACAAATACCAATAAACTCTTTCAGAGAAGAGTATAGTAGATTCAGTGGAGTGCAAAATATGAAATGAAATGAGGACATTCGCGGGCCATGCTGTGTGCTGTTGTCCCAAGGTTTTTAATCATGTCACAATTTCAAGAGTATGCAAAACAGGAAATAAAAAATTAGGCTCTGCAGTAGTTTTAGGCGAAACCAGCATTTTCCATGATGTTTCATGCGGCACTACAGCGAAGAAGCAACACTTTATGTAAAACCGTGTCACTGGCAAATGGCTGGCCTTTTACAGTATTAAGAGATCTTTAAGATCTAATTAGAAGCATAAAAATACTCTGTAGAGTAGAAACCTTTACCTGAAGAAGACTGAGCTGTAACTACACCTTTACCCTTGCATTTGCGTGTTTGCAGCATTTCTTCTTTGTGTTTTTAGCTTTACCATATTTTTTCTTTTTTCTTACATAAACATGTCATTGCATGTTAGCAACTGTCTTTCCCAAAATACACAGAAGATGGGCCATGGCATCCTCTGCACTGTATGAATGGGAAGAAGTACCGAAACTCACCTCAACACAGCAACTGTGTCTTCCAAACATTAGTGATGAGTGAGCAGCAGTGTAGCTCTGTGTCAGACCTGCGGGCCTAAATACTGTATTTCCCTGGCCAGAGGAGAAGCTCAACCCCCATCTCTTGTTTTGGCTGGCAGATGTTTTCTCACCCATTGGAGCCTCCGGTTCACATTCATCCTGCTCTGCCTTGGAGAGGAGAGCCCCAGCTTCCAAATTTAGACACTGTATATCTCAGTAATTGACACTATTTCTGTTCTCCACAAAGGCCCCGCTGTTTTCTAACAAGTACATGCTAGAAAAGGCTTAAAATGTAGAGGGGATGGCCTACATGCACTGTAATTAATAAAATGCAGTGCGAGTTTGCTGTTTTACTTAACAGCTTGTTAAATTTGTAACAAAAATACAATATATATTTGTCATCTAGTAGAAGAGGTAAAGAGGAGATGCAAACTTAACAGAACTGAAATATTAGGAGGCAACAATATCCCATTATCATACTGCATGGCTTTGCACTTACATTATACAAGTGTACATGTTTTTTATTATTTTATGGCTGGCATTTTAATACACATTGGATTGAATTTAAAAATGTTATTATTCTATTGTTATTATTGTATTAAATATTAGCAGCTAGGAGCTTTCTCCAGCAGTTACGAGTGAAATAAGTGCTTTACAAAAAGCCACCCCTTGGCACGACCCCACCAAAAACTTGTTCAACTCATCCCAGGCTTAAAACCTACATTCTACCAAATTATAAACCTCTGTCACAGAGGTAATTAATATTTTTCTTATTATTTGTTAACATAGCATTAAAGTGATATAATTTATATATAAATATATGTTACCAACTACCTCAACAGAGAGAGAGAGAGCAAATCAGAATGACAGACTGATAAAGAAGCTACATAAAGCAAAAATAAGCAGTATAAAACATCTGCTAAAGCTTGTAGCTGACTATGGAGCACATTGCCTTCTGGACTCCCACGATGCAGACAACTGGAGGGCACAGAGATCTCACTGGATCTCAGTGAACTGAACAGAAATAGACCCTGCAGACTGTACAGTAGTGGGCAGGATGGAGAAGTGAGTGGGTAAAAGAGAGAGACAGAGAGAAAGAAAGAAAGCGAGCCAAAACAGGAGGCAGTATATGCAAGGTGACAGATTGGCTCAAACTCAGAGGGTGTACTTTCACCAGGCAGCATGTCTGTTTCTCAGGGCCAGAGGGTTCTTCAGATGGCCATCTATTTCAGCAGAACCCTTTTCTGCTGATATTCCTACTGCAATATAGCAGCCGCCTGTCCTACTTATTATATGTACAAGTGGGAGAGGGCAGAGGCATATTTTATCTGACTCAACAGACTAATCCAAGTCACCTGACTGCCTGTCAAATATAAAAAAAAAAACATTTTATTCCAGATTGAAAGAACCAGTTGGTCCTTACACTAGAGGAGAGGGCACCCATTTTTAAGCTCCATGTTGCCAGGCATCTGCTTACGCCAAGTGTCCTTGAGCAAGACATTGACTTGCTAGTACATAGGTAGAGGTGCTGCAGGGAAAAGTGACCATTTCTTTCACCTCCTTGTGTGCCAGCAACGATAAAAACAGCTTCAGGGAGAAATGCAGGGCTGTAATGAGCAGCTTTGAAATTTATACTAGTTTTGGATAAGCAGTTCTCTGAAATGGATTCAGACTTTCAAAGAGCAAAAATTCTAAAAGAAGATGAAAGATGGTGTGTGAAAAGATCACTATTCTGAATTTAGTCACTTTGTGAGAGGCAAGGTGCACTTATTCCTATTACACAGCATGCAATGAGCAATTTGTTTGCGTATCCCACTGTGAGAGAAATACTGTATTGTGCACTGTATTGTGCTCGAGGAGGGGGGGTGAGGGATCCCAAATAATATAAAAAAAAAAAAATCACCCCAGCCACATGTGACAACCACACACACCCATGCACACGTAGTGAAAGGAACCCAGGACCAGGGGAGACACAGCACACAGGAAGGAGGGGGAAGGTCCAAGCCAAACGAAACTGCCCATTCAAAACTCTCGTAGGTAGGGGTGATTGCGTTGTCCACCTGCGCAGCACGACGGCAGCAACGCCAGAGCGCCCGAGCGGCCAGCGGAACCACAGCGGAGAAGCAAAAAAAAAAAAGCAGTATGTCTTGCTCCATGCTGGACAAAGCGACCAGTAAATAATCCTCTGTATTTAACAAAAAAAAAAGAAAAGAAATGAAGTTAACCAAGCACACATATACATGACGCATGCAGGTTACATGCATCAAAAGCACTGAGGCGTACATACCGATCAGGCTACGTGTGATCACCTGAGGAAGAGAAGCAGCGAGCGCGTGTCCACTCGGCGGCTAACTTACAGCAGTGGGAATAAACCCACGAGCCGTGTACGTCGGTGGAGGGCCTACAGGACCAGAAAGTGGGCCTCAGAGCCAGGAGCAAGAGAGGGTCAAGATGGCCACAGCACCCTTTTATAGAGTGCCCTCAGGTGGCGAAAGGCTAACAAGAACTGAGGTGAACGAAACCACGCACACTTGCACTGGGAGGAAAGATGGCACATCTCATCCTGCTACACAGAGATCCTCAACGCCTAAACTAATGCAGATACCTTTATACCACAGTTATCTGTCAAAACATCAGGCACCTCTGTCAGTGTCAACCATAGAAAACCATAATATTATATGGATGCTTTCATCTAGCTGTGTTTTCATGTACATAGAACTGCACTGTAACTCTGATAACTGAAGTAAAGTGATTTTATGTTGACACATTAAAGCATCATAACCCCATTACCCCAGCATGGATACGCTTGGGTAGTACAATCATAAAAAGAAGCTGGTGAAGATTCATGTGGCGCTCTTTAATATTCTGTGACCGGTGCAAATCTGATTTTTTTTTTTACTTTTGATCATCAGCATCTGAGGAAATTCAGACTCACACTTAGAGGTCATTTGCAGAGTTTGATGTAAACAAGAAAACACTGCAAAGAATGCTACTCTATTATGTACGGGCCACCTCAGCTGGAGAGGAACGTGGTATCCAGCGTGGAGAGGCGTGCCGCTGCCTTTAACCACGACGGGTCCCTGACTGCTAAACAGGTGTCTATGGAGGGAAATGAGGGGGGAGATAGACTGGATGGTGATAATGCCTTTTCAAAGACAAGGACAGAGTATCAGCAAAGGAAGAACACAACGTGCTGCCACATCAGCTGAAAAGTGAGCTCTCGCTCACTATATAATGCTGAACACTGCTATCACCTGACAGATCTGGGTGTGTGCACTCAGGAAATCAGAAACACTCATTGTGGCACATGCACTCAAATAATAAACACATGCAGGTATACATAACCTCTGTTACCCTCCATTAGTCATTTTTAGGAGGCACTAAGGTGAATGGCACAAATACCCGAATGCATTTAATAATATGCAGCATCTAGGGAGCACTCTGGGTAGGAGTGAGTGCCAACACAATAAAGCCTAACTGACCTTTGGAAAGGTCAATGCAAAAATAAATGTGATGATGGAATAACAGCAGACCTATAGATCGTATCACAGTGAGCGGAGCATGGAGACGATAAGAGATAAAATGGGAAAAAACATTGCAACAAGTCGCTATAATCCAACAATAGGCAAACAAACACTGTCACACTGTTGCAGATACAAAAGCACTGCAGCGTCTCATCACAAATTCTGTTCAAGCATAATGACTGTGTCACCTTGACAAACAAAGTGTTAATTTATCTAACAACTTTGCCGATATTGGCCCAGGGACAAGTAGCCCATTAAGTATAAGGAAGAAGACATGGAATTCTGCACAATCTCGGGACTGTCTTCTGTAACAAGTCCAACAGCTTCAAGAGCTGTTTTTATCTATTAATTATTTATTTTCTGGGGCTCTGTTAACGCAGGAAATTTTTCATCTGGCTATGTAAACCCTAACCCAGGATTATTCATCACGTGGCTCTGTTGAGAGGGAGCTAAAGATCTGACAGAGTTGGAGCTCATCACTGGTCAGCAATTATAGGAAGCGTTTGATTGCTGTAATAGCCAATTAAGGATTTTCTATTGATTATTGAGAAGGGTATGAATAATTTTGGACATGCCACTTTTTGTTCAAATGTAAATAAAAGCTGAGAAATAATTTTTTCCACAATGATGCCTCTTGTACATCCTCTTATTATCTTCTGGGAGACACCTGTGACATTTCCAATCAAGAAAAAAACTTGCTGGTTGAATAAAAGGAACTTTTAGTCAAAATTTATGAATAATTTCGGGCTTGACTGCATATATCACCTGGAACTATCAACCCAGGGTAATTTATTATTTATTATTTGTCTTTATTAACCGAGAATTGTTTTTCATCTGGTCCTTTCAACCCAGGTTTACTTATCACCAGGCTCTGTTAAAGCAGGATAATCAGAACCTGTTGCTGTTAAAGACAGACAGAGACAGAGAGAGAAAGAGGAGATTTTATTTTGACATTCACAGTTTACAGCTGTTGCCAAGAACAAGTGTCCAACAATAAAGAAACCCTACACTAGATGAATGAATGACTTGACTGAACCTCAAGGAGAAAGGTCATTGCTGCTGAAAAAGTAATATGATTCGGTTGTTTAAAAGTTCTCCAGTGTAGCACACAACTAGAAATTTTACAAAAGCAAATAAGTATTCTGTAAACACAATCTTCTATTAGTTATATTTCTGTTTCTCTAGATTCAGCCTCATCGATCTAAGGACCGATGAGGAGGAGCAACTGATGAGGAGTAGCCTAAATTTCAAGGTTACCTGCGCAGGAGATGTTACCATGGTGATCTTTCCCAGTTAACAATGAGTCATCACCAGTTGAGAGATGCAAAAGCCGGAGCTCAGCCCCACAGAGACAGCTCACTAACCTATTAATTTTGCTTTGTAAGACAGCCCCGTGGATTCAGCAGGTCAGCATAAAAGCATTCTGATTCGGTCTGCTGAGCTTTGGTGTCTTTTCAGTTTTTCTAAACGGAGAGAGGGGGCTGTGGTTGTTGATTTTTTGCAAGTTAGTTACATAATAGTCTAATTATATATTTGATGACATTTCATAAAACATCTCAGAACAGCCAGGGTGGGTAAAAATATGTGCAAGCAAATACAAATTAATATCTGGGGACAATTGACTTTTCTTCTTATAAGATGAAATAGAAACCACCCCCTGATCCCATGAAAACCCACAACTGTGCGCGGTAATACACATTCATGCCAACAAACTAGGTCTTCCTCATTTACACACATACAGTGCAGACTATGAATAGAACAGAGGCAGCAGCTTTCATCAGCTGTGTTGTGCACCTGGGTTTTGTTTTTCCCCTCAGATACATAAAGAAAATAACAGTACCCCACTTCTACACTAAACTAACAGTTTGCATAATCTTTGCATAATTCTTTTATGAATTATCTTTGTACATAAATATTTAAATTTTATGTATTTAAACATCCTGTCTGAAAAAATAAGACCTTGATGTTCTTTTTGTTTTGTTTTTTGTTTGTTTTTTTTTAACACTAAATGTGACAATTTACAAATTATATTCTCAATCACGTATTTTCTGAACTTAATCTACACAACATTGTATTTATTGTATATTTCTGGTAAGTCTTTTTCTCGAAAGTCGTGGCTTTGGATATAAAATGTGCAGGACCACCATGTTAAGGAATCACTTTGATGATTGATGAGGTCCAACCAGCTCTAAAACAATAAATTTTGAATGATTTTAAACTGATTAAAAGATTCATGTGAGAAGACTGAGATTCACTGATGGAGACGGCCACTGCTGTTTCAACTTTTTTGACTTTACCAAGGCTATTTCATCTGTTCTTTTCCTGTGATTTAAATCTTGACATTGACTGATGTCGGTCGCTCTCACTCTGGCAGAGAGCCCAGACGGAAAACCTGCCAGCTTAAACACTTCTTTCTCAAACCAGGACAAATTAGAAGGTGAATGTTTGCTTCCACTTTTTTGCAGGCTGTTCTATCAGGATAAGTCAAGTATGTTTTTCTTGAATGGACATGAGTTACTCAAGCATTTCACTGTGGCTGTAAGTATTGAAGGGCTGAAGTGCTTCAAAGACATTTTGTGCAGACTGACTGTCATAAGCCCCAGGGTGCCTGTGCACACACAGATGGCTCAAGATTGCTAACAAAGCTTAATTAATACCTGTCTAAAGTAGATTCTTTAAGGATGCTTTACTTGATAAATTGTAATATCCACAAGAACCACAAGCAGGAAAACATTTGCTGTAAATGTATCCATAAGGTGAAAGGGCATCCTAATCATGGACAGAAAATTTACATGGTAACCACAGCTGAGCTGAAGAAAAAAGTCCCCAAAAAGGTGTTTGCTGTCTTTTTTATTTTGGCAGGAACGTAAGTTATGATGATGAAATCCCATCTACCTTCAGCAACAAACTCCCAAATGTCTCAATAGTATAATTAAAGTGTCACCATAACATATCAAATACTCATATTTTGCAGTAGAGCAGGCTGTCAGATATTTCCATACATCACTGGCCTGTCAAACACCTGTCAGTCACAACAGCCAACTGACTGAGACAAAACATAATGCAAATTAGAAGCAAGGAAACTCTGTAAATACACAAGTGAGAAACACCATCTGGAGACACTTTCGTCTAAATTGCAAAAATCATCTTGACTAGAGCCGACCAGGTCAGCCCTGCTGGAGACGAACCGTGCACTGACCTTTTCCACTGACTGGATGCAACATTGCCACCAGAGTCTCGCATCTAACTAGTTCTGCTCTATGTGATAGAGGCCATGGACACAGCCTCTGAGCAGCAATCATAATGAAGCAATCATAATTACATTCATGGTCATCGGGCAATATAGGTGTGCTTAAAGGTCATTTGAATCGTTTCAGGCAGAGGTTCCAATCAATACATTATTATATAGCCTAGGGTCTGACAGCTCAATCCGATTGAGATTTTGTGTGACTTAATTAGCTCTGTTGATGAATGGACATCTGGCAGTGCAGACTCTGTTAATCCCCCCAAAATCCCTTCTCCAAACTTGGCGGCATTGTCTTGAAAGTTCTTATCATGCCACTGATGCAGACAATAAAACTGTACAAACTGTACAAAAAACAAAACAAAACAAAAAAACTGCTACAGAGTAACATTAGCATTCATTTGGAGCAATGTTTCTGACCACCTGGCAGATGTTAGTCTTCCCAAACTATCTGTGTGGAAGAATTTTGGATTAGACACCAAAGATGGAAATTAGAGGATAAAGATAAGCTGTTTTGTAAGATGCAAAAGCCTTACAGGAATATTACCGTGACAACAAATCCAAAGACACCTGTTAACCTGTCACAAAAGTGAGGCAGTGGAAGCATTGCAAATGAAAGGAGCAATGTCAGTTCTGCAGTGTGGTCATAGGCTTGGTTATGTTAATTAATTGAAATTAATGAATTTGTTCCAACAACGTCATGGCAGCAACTGATAAAGCTAAGGGCATATATTAAATCAATCAGTTCACAGGTTGTACAGAGCCACACTGCTCAAGAAAACAAACAAACAAAAAAAACATTTCACTCTGTGAAAGATCCTTGTCTAGTACGTGTGAAATGTTGCTCTGTCCTGATTTAGATTCTCAACAAATTCCTGAGCTGTTAACCTGCAAGTCAAAAACTGTTTTATTTATTTATTTATTTTTCAAAAAAAGAACATGTCGGTCGTCTCAGACATCAAACCCCTCTTATTCCTACCACCATGCAGAATTTAGCTTCTCTGCTCTTTCACTCCCCAGAGGGTCTTTCATAATGTACAGATTACTTTAAGGTCGCTAGGTTGCTGGGTTGAAGCTGATGCTGAGTGACGGTGTTATTTTTAAAGTCAATGCCATTTTTTTTTCTTGCCTTGTGATGCACTGGACAAAAAAAATAAATAAATAAAATAATATTTTGAAAAATATAAACATCCTCATTTCCACCGCTTAATCCGTCAGGGTCACGGGGAAGCTGGAGCCTATCCCAGCTGACTATGGGCTACTACATGCGGATGTTTTTATTTCTGGAAACTGGGCAGGTGTGCATGTGTGTTCATGCATCATGTATCTGTGTGTGCGCTTCTGAGCTGATGAGAGCTCAGAAACTTACTTTTCCGCAACAGTATTACATTACATTACAGAAGAAAACGTTGGACAAATGAGGGAAAAAGCATAAAAGTTTTTTTTGTGCATGTCTTTGAAAAATAAAACAAAGGAGGACATTTTCTTGCTGTAATGCACATTTGAAGTTGTAGTTAACTTTTTACCTACACAACCTTGTACCTTTTTTTTTTTTTTTTTTTTTTAAATCAGAGAACCAGAAATGTAACACAGTCATTAATCATTTTGACTTGTTATTGAACTGGGAGTGTCATGTCGATCTATGCGGTAGAAGCAAAGCTGTGCACCTACGCGCATAATGAGAAGAGAAGTGAACACTCATTTGAAATGAATGATCTGCAGCCACTTTGCCTCCTGTGGTCACAGTGTGTGAATGAGCAGTAAAAGCCAGGTTATTTTTAGACTCAGGTTATTTTTTTTTATTGGCTGCTTATTTCTTAGCTTTTGTGGTGAGTATAAGGAATTGTGTGTGTCCTACAGTATGCTTCACAGACTGTGTAGTCCAACACATACAAATGACTTCACTTCAAATACATTTTGCAAGGTGAAAACAAGGATTTAGTATTTACATTTTCAGTGTCTACAATTCAAGTTTCACCATCAAATGAATGTGTACTTCCCCCATGTAGTTATGTATTTTAGATGTTTTATCTTTCTAAAAATACTAAAAATATATTAACTGCCAGCTTCAAAGGTGTACATGTGACACATAATAAATATATACTTCAGTGGTGCTATGTGTGCGCGCGCGCGCACACACACACACACACACACACACACACACACACACACACACACACACACACACACACACACAC
>JBBMJY010000004.1:14971353-14994649 GCA_037833715.1 Toxotes lorentzi | reverse complement strand
CACACACACACACACACACACACACACACACACACACACACACACACACACACACACACACACACACACACTTCATCAGTACCTTTGGCTGGGTGGGCTCTTATTAACCCTCTTCCACTGACACCTATAGATTATTGATAGATCAAAACAGTTGAATAAATCAATGGGCTGTCAGGGTTGTTCCTAGAGAAAGACCCCAATCGTTCCAGGTTATCCAGCAAAATATCAGTGAGACATTTTTATGAGCCCATCAATAATTGCAGCCCAGTAATTCAGTATGCTTCAGATGTGAAATAAAATCTCAGTCGACAATCTGGGAATACCACTGCTTCTGCTTCTGCTGCTGCTTTTATAACCACCACTAAAGATGATAATATTCCCAATTACAATAAATCACAGTTTAGTTATTGGGTATAGGTAATCAATGCTTATAACATCCTTGTACCAGTCTTTGGACATATTGGTAAAAAAAAATAAATGATAATGACATAATACAATTAAATGGTTCACTTCCCTAATCTCACTCTCTGATATTAGTTAAGTGAGTTTTAAGTTTAAAAAGACAGTTGGCGATAACAGTCAAACATTTTTATTTTACCATCTGAAGAGGATGAAAATAAATAGTGTAGGAGGAAGGTTTGCCAGACAAGACATATGTGCAGCACCCCCTCAGCTGCCCAAACTCTTGCTCACTCAGCATGCAGGGAAATCCAGCAGCCAAAGAGCAGGCGGGCATGGGCAGACTGGCCTGCAGGAGGCACAGAAGGTCAAAGCTTTATGAAACAGAGTGGAAGACCACCGACAGGATGGACTGTGAGGTCACTACAGAGACATACCTTATGAATGAGGCAAAGGACAAATGACAGAGGACAGATTATGTATGGAGAGGCAGGTCTAGATTACAAAAAAAAATAAATAAAAAATAGTGGACACAGGATGTGCAGACATGGAGAATTACGTCAGTGGTCAAGACAGTTAAGGAAAAGAGACAGTCAAGAGGAATAAGAAATGAATGAATCGCTCCAATGGATCAGTTGGACTGAACAGTATGAGGTCTGAAAAAAGTAAAATTATTTTATTTATGTGTGTGAGCTGACTGACAGTTGGAGCTCATTCAATTCTTAACAGCAACAGAATAACTGTGCTGAGTCTGAAATGGTCCAAAACCAATTTGATATCAGATACTGAATGCAAATATGATGGTGATGATCCAACTAAACCCAGCTGTTCTGTTCAGACCATTGTCTGGTCAAGGTCCTGGCTGGAGGTGCTGCCAACAGCAGCTGCCTATGAACCCACTGCCCCCTGTATAATGCCTACACATAGTTAGTTCATTGACTCAAATATTACAATGTAACCATATAAAATAAATTGATTTAAAATTCAACACTAGGTTTGCAAGTGCAGAAAATAGAACAGGTGGTTTTACCTCAACTCTAAATAAATAAAGCTCATTAACAGAGATACACTAATCTGAATCAGCTTCATTTTGGTTTTTGATCAATTCAGTGATGTGTAACTATGGAGCTAGAGGATTCTGTAGTATTTAGATCTATTAGACATATCAAGCTGACCAAAAAACAAAAATCCAACTTCACAGAATTTCGAGTAGTAAAAACACTTCTGGAAGCAAAGAGCATAATAATATTAAACTCAACAGGCCATGAAAAGTCACGATCTATCATTCAGAACTATTAGATGATAATACTCCTGCTGCACCATAAGATTAAGATGAGATGAGATGCGATGCGATGAGATGAGACAGGATAAAATTTCAATGTCTTACCCAAGGACACCCTGACATGTTGACAGGAGGAGCTGGAGACAATCTTCTCTGCCTCCTGAGCCACAGCCACCACAGCAGCACTAAGAACACAGCAGATTCCTTATATGGCTGCATATGGAGAGCATGCTGATTGGTGAAAATTAACGCATTAGCTTTCTATTGAAATGCTTTGCGATTGACTTGGAGCTCCACAAAGACCAACAGGTCAATTGCAATCAATGGGTTGGTGACCCCTGTGTTAGATGAATATTTAGCTGATTAGCCCAAAGATATTGATACCTACTTCCAGTGTAATCATCCCATTTATAATTTGGTGATAGTGTAATTTATTCCAAGTCAAAATTTTCTAAATCTCAGCAAAATTTCACTTTTTTTTTGGTTTGAATTATCTTATTAAGGAGATACTTCCAAAGCAATTAGCACTAAAAAGGGTAAATATAAAATAAAATAAACTAAGTCTAAAATATGCTGAATTTTTTAGTAAGTATTGTTTTCCTATTCCCCTAATGTTCAAGCTGTGATTTTTTTGTTTAGTCAGTTTTTTTACAATCCCTTGCAGTATGTCCTCATCTTGTACTCAATATGTATTATTCTTTTGCCTCTGCAAGTACAAAACAAAAACTCTATAATTACAGCTTCAAAAGTAATTGCAGCTATAGTTGCACATACCACCAGGAAAACTAAAAGATGCAGATTTGAAGAAAATGCCTTTTATGGCTGCAGCACTATAACACAATCCAAACAATTAATAGGACATTGTGTTCAATTTATGAATAGAAAGGGAAGGATGCAAAAAACCGTAAGGGACACAGACAACCAGAGTTCTCCATAGATAGGGAAAATATATAAAAATAGAGTCACAGAGAGACAGAAGGGACACACAGAAGTGGAGCAGAATAATGGGATCGCACCAGCTCCCCAGATCAATTCCCTGCCCACACCCCATCAGTCATGGCAATTATGCATGCTGCCACCAGAGATTGACTGTTAAGAAGAAGGGGGGAAAAAAGAAAACACTACTGGATCCTCTTAATTACAAAACTTCTCCCTTCTTCTCCACAGGTATGTTTGTTCCCCATTGTTATATCTGTTCTCTTCATCTCACACAGGGAATGAAGTGTCTTGCTCGATGAAGGGAGACGCGTGTTGAAAAGGGGAGAGTAAAAGGGATGCGTATGTTGACTTGAGCCCTGTGTCTCATCCAAATGTATAGTAATTTGAGAAGAAGGGAAACTGTTCCAGATCTGTGAGGCCACATGTCTGTTTACCGAAGTTATAGCCAAGAAGCTAAGAATTCCTGTTTGTGACCACTTGAGAGCAAAGACCAAGTACTGTCACTGTAAAATAACTATAATTGTTAAATTTTTTTTCTGCCAAAAATTAATTAGTGCAACTTTAACTGATCATGTAAGTGTGCAACATTTTGCCCATCAATAACTTATGATGCCACTGACAGCTTCTCTACAAAAAAGTAACACACACACACACACAGTCACACATTCAGTCGCATTTACATAAGATTTAAAAACCAGTCCTGCACAGTGAAAACATAAATAAAACAAGTGACTGCTTAACATAATCTTAATCTGTCCAAATACTTTTGGCACCATGAGATGAAGAAACTAAGAGGATGAAGACACCAAGAGGCTGAAAACTTTTTTCTAAATAGGGATTTTATCAAGGATAGATGAAAATACCTGCAACTTAAACCAGCTAATCTGCTTTTTAAATTCATTGTCCCACATTCTATTCACAGTATTTCCAAACTAATGCGTAAAAAGCCCAACCCCAGTATTCATAAGGCACAGTTTTCATTCATGCCAAGTAACATACAGCCATGCAGAGAAACAACTGCCACATGGTCAGAAGCTTACAAAAGATGTGCTGAAATTAGGAACTGAAGCCGTGGCTTTTACATGACACCCAACTTGCATCACTTACTAAAAGGGAATATCTTGAAGTTATAGAAAAAACAAATATGATTTAATTCAAAATATGTGCATTGTTTTAAGAGCTTTTAGAAGAAAACACTCCATCAAAGCATATTGTCCATTACTGCAGCTTTGAAGCAAATACTCGGTTACATTAGATGCTATCCTGGCAGAAGGGACACAATTTTGTATTCTGTCGAACAGCTTGTTAGCACTACAACTTCTTTGTGTCATATAAATTGATAACTGCCTGGCAAAGGGGCACCCTCATTGAGCTGAGCATGAGCAAGGAGGGGTGAGAGAGAGAGACACAGCTATTTCTTTAAAATGAAAAGGCTGGCAAGGTGCATTCACAGTGAAGGTGAGTGGAATGGAGAAGAAAAGAATTCATGAGGTGTCCTGTGCAAAGCTAATGTCTTGCTTAAAGCCACTGTGGGCAATTAGCAGCTCTAACTGGCAGCATGAGGTGATCAAACAAAATCTGAACTTACAGAAACTAGAACAATGCAAGTAAACTGCACACAAGATATTCATGTTTACTAAGTAAGTCAATTGTCTCTTTTAAGCCAAAGAATACCACAGGGGAGAAAGTTAGCAAAGCGCCAAAAGAAAGTTAAAATGCTGTAGAAGCCCCAATACATTTTATGACATGTTATTAAGGTTCCTTCTTTGTTACAGGGCCCCAGAAGCTTCATTGGGTCCAATTGCGGAAGCCTGTTGTAGGGTATTGAGTATCTGAAAAGTAAATGTAACTAAGGGATAAAAAATAAGGCAGAAAGAGAGAAAGAAAAAAAGAGGCATATTTATCCTGCTTATTAATCAAGGTGTCCTGATCCTCTTAGTGGACACTGGCTCTAATGACCCACAGGCAACTGCAGAGAAGTTATTGCTGTAGAGTGATTATTACTGTTCAAACACAGTTCGAGTCACCTGGTGTAATGAGGAAGCCCATTACAACGATCCGCTGGGGTGCTGATGCTGTATGTGGCTTAAAGCCCCAATTTGTGCAATTTGTACAGAACTGTCCATCCGTTTAAGTTTAGAGTGGCTAGGTCACGGAAATGAAAGTGAGGTCAGCTGTTTAGTATTGTTTTGGATTTTTTTTTTCCCTCTGTAAACCAAAAGCTGTATTTGTGTGCACACATATTCGTCTTGTGCACTGTGCCGAAGATGTGTGTCAGTCAACAAATGTGTAACAAATCCATCTTCGTGCTTCACAATATTTAGGTGAATGTTGGGTTACTAGCAGTGACAATATTTCAAAATCAAACCAGCACTGTATGTGATGCGCTTGGCTCCAGTCCACCGCAACACGGAATAGAACAAGGGGATGGTTGGATGATGGATGGATGGATGAAACATTTTTACTGAATCTGCCAGTGCTTACAAAACAGGCAAAACACGCTTTTCAGCTTCTCCAGACTGCAGCCCATTTTGGGGAAAATGGGATTACTGTGTTTCTATTTCCGCCTGAGAGTAGGAGGTTTGCACTGAGCTGAAAACCTTCTCTATTCTCCCCGTGGTGTTGCTTCATTTACAACACTTCAAGATCACGTTCTATGCAATTTTAAAGGAAATGCTGAGATCTGTGTTTTGGATGTCTTCAACTTTTAATAGTCAGTCCAAAAAGATTTTACCTGGTCGTTTTAAAACAGCTACGACATCAGCTGATAAATTTCACTGGTATACAACACACCTCTGCCAAGTCCTCCCTGAGTGTCACTTTTGGATGTGTTGGGTGTTACTCTGCCTGCCTGCCTGCAGTCTGTCCTACATTATGAGTTTTGTATGATGGGGAGCAAGCTGCACATCTACTGATTTTTAGTGAGTGTACACATTGCGACCCCTTTCTCTGTTTGATCTATTGACTTTTAGCCTCAGCATCCAGAAATTTCACCTTTTCAGTGACACTGGTCTAGGCTGAGAGATCACATCAAGATTTAATACTTCTTTCTGGGGGAGATTGGATAGAGAGCTGTAGGCCTTAAGATTCGGCTTTCATCTGCTGGTTTTATAGCATTTCTCGCAAATTCTATTATGTTTATTTTCGGTCAGGTTAAACTACAGTAGATGTCACAGGGAACAGAGTGGTGTAGACTGAAGTGGAGAAGTGGAGAGAACATTCTGACCAATTGTGCATTACATATGTTGAGCTCTTAAAGCTCCCCCAGCACCTGACACTTTAAATATGAGGATAATCACACTTTTCCTAAATTGGGTCAAACATGGTCTGCATTTACCTACCTACTTCATCTCACAGGGAGCTTTATGAGATTTATAAATGTGTGGTGGTGTGAACAAACTTCTGTTCTGCTGCCCGGTTCAAACCACGTACCGACAATGCCAAGAGACACAGTGTTTGGTTTAAATGTCTCGAGCTGATTAGGGACAATGCATGCTCTGTTGGCATGAAAGACAAAGACATTCAGTCTGTTAGTCTTACACTATTTTTGTGATAGGTAGAATGAACAATAGGGAGCTGTTAGCAGCTTGTGACAAATTCATAATGGACTTGACATATTTAAAAAGCACCAAGGGAGCTAACAATGCTGAATTCAGCATTGCTCCATGGGGGCGGTGCAGCCTGCCAGTCATGCAGTGTTATGCAGGGAGATTTTATGCAAAAAAGTCACCAGGGCCTGCTGTTGCCAGCTGTTGAAATTTGCTGGTCAAACAAATGCATTCTGTGGTTCTTGGAAACTCATTTTGAATTATTTGGGATGATCTAGGGACAAAATTCTTAGTGATGCACTTCATGTACGTTAAATGAAAACAATCAAACAAAAGCGACTTAGGATAGCATATTATACTGTTCATTTTCAACAGCAGCCTTTATTATCTTTGCTATTTTGTCCACGAGTCACAGTACAAAAGCTCCACTCTGTTTCTCCTTGGTTGAATGGACTGCTATTTCTGAACTAACAGTGCTATGCAGCCAGCAGCATTGTTTTGCTACAGCAGGCTGCTGGGCTGTTGCTACTGGTGATGCTGGGTTGGTTATCCAGTGCCCAATCACAAACAGAAGGAAGCCAATGCCAACAACAGGAGGTGGAGGACATGGCACAATACCCTGTATATTTGTCAGGCAAGAACAACTCTGACACAAAAGAATGAGACAATGGTACTGTTACTTTCCTACTGGCAAGTGGCTCCATCCACAGCACCAACCCCCTGGTTTGGCATTGCCCCTGATGTCATTTTATTTCTGTGCAATGTGTCTACATTGTGGTGATCTTTTGCGTGGTGATCTTTTGCTGCTCCACAGTACAGAAAGCATTACCCTGTAATTATTACTCCTACCACAGTATAATGCTGACAATCATCCCTTACTGAATCACTGCCAGACATCAAATGACTGCACAAACAAAATGAATTACAGCTCCCTCACACAAGGACACTGTAACATACACAGATTGAATCATCAAACCACAAACAAAATTAGACATTCTCATTCTTATGTGACACCACATTAGATTAAACAAAATATAGAGCAAGCCCAGTTTGTCATTAACCTTGGAGAAGGCAAACTGAAGGTTTATTTTGGCAATTTATTTGCAGGTAGTTCATCTGACTCACTTTATGCTTCTCTATACTGCACGTACTCTTATAGATACCTCCTCTTGCCTCTCTCATCACCTTCATATTACATGTCTGCCCTCTGCCTGTTCTAGTAACCAGCCTACATACGCTCCATGTGCCACTGTATGGGTCACGGCATGGCTCAGTGAGCCCGAGGACATGTAGATCTGCCCTCCACTCTTTCAGTGGTGTGGTGATACTATGGGCAGTCCATCCAGGCTAAAGGATAAATGTTTCAACGGAGACACCTGGAGCATTAAGGCTGTCACAGACGTTCTTCTCTGGACCTGATGCATGTTGTTATGCATGTGTGTTTGTGTTGTATGTGCCTTGCACTCTTATGTCGCTATTATATGGTTTTAATATTGCTATCTATGAATTCAAGCGTGTCCCACCTTTGCACATGTCCCCCTAGAGACGAGGGGTCTACTACAGGCACAAATCTATTATTTTTAAACCTCTGTCCTTACCAGACCAAGAATGGAATAGTGATTGGTCTTTCTTTGGACTTCTATGTGGGTCTACCTGACAGACAGAGGGCGTACTCTGTAGGTTTAACTCCAGATTATCGGTCCTTTACAAAGTCTTTACAATTCTGTGTTTATTTGCATCAGTTGGAATCTTTCTAAGATCCATGATATAAATAAATAAATAACTCTTTCCACTGCTTCAGGGTGTTAACCTCTTCACCTCTGCCACCAGAGGATCTATCTTTACAGCTACTTGACATTCCTGTCAAGACCCCAATATTTCCAGAGATATTAAATAAATCGGGCTGTTTGACATAGAAATTGATATTAAATGATGCTGAGACACCAAGGATATTTCAACTTGACACTGTGATATTGTATGGCATGTTAGGTTGGAAAGCTGATACAGAATACATGTAATACTGTCAAACAGTGTCAACCAAGTCTGTTATAAATTTAAAGAGACTAAAATAGAAAACCAATTGTTTTCAGATGTTAAAAGGGTTGTTTTTGAAAATTGCTGCTGTGAATAAATTCAACAGAACTTGAATAAATTGCAGTCTTGTCCTCTGTTTGAGTTTGAGCTGCTGAAGAGTAGAACTCGTCTTTTTTCCAAACTGTTCAAATTCAACAGCACTGACAACACACAGCAAAGTGAATTAAGTGCTCTAGGGGACTGCAAAACCTTGTTTAAAACAAACACAAAAATGTCAACCAGAATAAGAGTAGCGGCTTAAAATATCAAACTGAATTTAAATTGGAAATGTGCAAGATGATACTATCGAAAATGTCAGCTCTCACTTCAGTCTTGGCAATCAAAAGAAAAGCATTACGTGCTTATGTATTATAGAGCTTTGCCTTTTGGAGGGCATGCTTGCATGACAACACTTTTCCCAACAAATACACATATTGCTGTCATGGCAATGGAAAGAAAATCAATGACAGATCCAGTCAGGGTGATTTTAACTTGGAAAACCACTTTCCTCACACCTGCCTCAACAGTATTATTTCTTAGCAACAACTATCATTAGATCCCGCAGCACCAGTGGCCGTGAAAACGAGTGTAAGGTGCCTCTGACCTAAGTGCATCAGTACTACTTGACAACCATCACTGCAACAATGACAAGAACGAGGTTTTCAGCTTTTTCTACTCTAATCATTTACACACCAAATACATACAGCATTTCTTCTGAATGCTTCCAGGGGACAGATCATACAATTCTTTATGTCATAATTTCTGTGACAATTCAACCAGCCACTATCGATCCAGCTGCTGCGTCTTTCTCCTAAGTTTGGTGCACTGATGCACACATTTGCATTTCACTGACGTCAGCTGAACATTTTTTTTTTTTTTTTTTTTTTTAAATCACTGCGACTCCCATCCTGATCTTGAGCTATTTCAACATGCCGTACACAGAGAATGATCACCTCTAACGGAAAAAGGAATGAGGCCAAACTGGTCACTTTGTTAATTGCTTGTAAGTATTGCACCTCAGTGAAATTTAAAAAATATATATATAAATAAAAAATAAAAAGAGAGAGAGAAAACTTTATGCAATTAAGCCAGAAAATCTGAATGAATCAGCACGTGAAATACAATGAAATGATTTACAGTAACTAACAGTGCGTGATGTGGAATTTTCCATTAAACAACATCCATGGACAGAAACAGAAACGTGTCGCAGTGTCCCTGCTGGCACTGTTCATATCTGACATTTTCTTTCATGTTACATGTTGATGGCAGATCCGCACAGACAGCAGACACAGGCACACAGGACTGCCGCACATGGATCGTCAGTGAGCTCATGGCTTGTAGCGCCTGTGGACCAATGTCACTGGCTCTTATTGCACATGACAGTCAACGAACATGATTGTGAGAAAAGGTGTGTGAGTGTACAGTTCACATCCGACCCAGTTTATCACTCATACATACGCACACACCTTGCACTTTGCATAGAAACATACATGCAGATGTCTTGAGCTGTTTGGTCATTGTCACAATACTACCTTTAAATTCAACACTGCATATGTAATACCAGCATTTGTATGGTCCTAATGTTAATCCTTTAATTCAGTACGTACAAAACTCATTCTGTTGCACACGATTCTGTTCTCAGTGATATCAGTGTCCATCTTGTAAGACCTCCTGGGATCGACTCTTGAACGGAGGAAAGGCGGGCTGCCTGCCAGAAACTAAGTGAGCAAAGAGAGAAGCCAGCATGTGGTAGGTTGAGGTATTATGAAACACACAGACACACAGTATACCGGGAGCATCTATGAGGAATTCTCTACAGAAAATATGGAGACAGTGTGATATTGTTAAAAACCCTAGAAAAAGCTAGAATGTGGATTTTACCGAGCTAGAAACCCAAATTAGATCAGAAAAGCAATGCATCAAGATCTGGAAAACGTCACAGTATTACAAAATCCCTGGTAATAAAGTCCAAATAATTTTGAGTAATGCTGTGCTGTTTTCTCAGAAGATAAGTGATTAACAAAAACTGCTACAAGCTACAAGGTTTGAGAACCGTTCAGCATTGGTGGAGGTATAAAGTAGAATGTGCCTTGTAGTTCTGAAAAATACTAAGAAAAATTGAACTTGACTGATTAAACTGATAAATGAAACCTAAATGAAAAAATGTATACACTATGATTTATTGCATCAAACCCCACCCTGACCTCTGATGTTTATTTCAGGGTTGCACAGTTTTATTTATTTGCAAAGGTAGATCTTCTGCTTTTTTATTTTTATTGTGTTTTTCTATACAACTGAGATAATCAAAGGTAGTGGAGCGCCCACAGGAAATGCTCTTATGCTTGCATGAGAGACAGCCAAAGATGTTAAAGTGTAACTTATTTATCTTCTCTACTTCTCCTGCTCTATATTCTATTCTAAGAGCCACGACTAATCAAACAGGGAAAATGTTCTATAAATATTAAGCATCTATGCACAGTATCTTTAAGTGCGTGTCTCATTCTGTGCCACAACATTGCTCTTTTGCTGGCATGATTCATTTATGTGCATAGGTATGGGCCTGGGCCTGTGCAGTCAAAGTGGAATAGCACTGAGCCACTCATGTGAAAATCACCAGCAGTGAATACAACATTTGTGAAGACTTGATATTTGGGGTCAATTCTCATAATTTCCCAAAAAAGCAAACCCCTAGTTAAGCACAGCAGAGATTCAGGATGCAAAGCAGTGATCAAGACAGACAATAATAAACAAAACCCCAAAAAACTGCATTAATACATCTGAACCAAGCAAGCAGGCTGATAAGGAACCGCAGGCCAGCATGCTAGCTATGCAGCTGATTATTAAAAAACATACACATATTAAAATCAGAAGTTTTCATGACTTGGAGCTGACAGTGTCTTCTTATGAAATGCTACATACAGCTGATATGCAGCAGATCACCATCAAAACAAGAGTATAAACTTATGGATGGCAGTATCAGCAGCTGTGCATCAGCTGCATAAAACAACTAGAGGTACTTATGAAATGCAGAATAGTATGCAGACTCCGCACAGAAAAGGACTGTTTTGAGTGGAAAAACCTTCTCTAATGCTCCGATGAATATGAAGTATGTGGAGAATATGTGAATGTGACTCCAGGGAAATACATTTTCATTCCAGTTTCTGTAGAGCAATGAGAAACCTTTCCAGCTGTGGTCTGACTAAAGTCTGACTAAACTGTTTTCCAGCAGTGTCCAGGACAAAGAGCAATAGAAAAAGCAAGTAAGAGAGAGAACAATGCAACAGACTCCAGCATCTATGATTCTTAAACATATTTCAGTCTGTATTCTTAGTTTGCCACTAGGTGAATCTGGAGGGTGAAAACATCACCAAGCACCACGTCTGACAACCAAAACACATAGTGCAGCTACTACAAGAAAGAAATCTACACATGATCAAGCAGCAGATGAGCACAAATTAGCACTCAATTAGCTACTCACAAACAGCCAGCTGCAGTCTCTTAGCCAAATGAGCACAAACCACTGATCAGAGCCAAAGACATAAACTAGCAATATGCATGTTAGCGCCAGCAGTCAGTACTTACAGTAGCTTGGTGAGGTGAAGCAGTGATCTGTGGCATCTCCGTGGAGAGTAATCCTTTTAGGTTGCTGCCAAAAGTTGGACAAAAAAAAAAACTCTTCTTCTGGCTTGCTGTGGCGTCTGAGGCCAACAGCTGATAAGTGAATGGATTTGCTAAGCATGCTCCAAATTCAATTATCTCCTTTACAAACATCCCAAAGCAACATGATCACAGTGTGGGCGGGCGAGCTTCTGAAATTCTACCTGAGCAAAAGGTCAGCAGTTGGAGCAAGTTTTGCGGCAGAGAAACTCCAGATTCAGCAAACACGCAGTTTACCACGTGGACGGTTTCATTGACAATTTAAATGCACCGCCTTCATGCTGGAGGGTGCGTTGGATATATCATGTCACAGCAGGTCTGTCGGAGTGCACCGGCAGGGCTGGAGATGTCTGCCTGAGCTTGCACACTTCATTAAACCTTTAATAATTTCTTTAAGGAAATGTCATCAGGTCACAGATTTTTGGTCTAGGCTGCAGGACTCCCTGGTAAAATACAGACAATGAAATATGATTCATTATTAATTTTCTAAAAGGGAAGGTATTTTACTCATCAAACAAAATGGACAGCAAGCAAAAAAAAAAGAGAATGATTTTAAATATCATATCATATTATTACTAAATATTGCAAGCTCAAAAGCATTTATGTGTATGAAATGAAAAAAAAGCACCCATTATCTCAATTGACAATTGACATAAAAACACATAAATGTCCTAGAGTAGATATACAGGACATACCCACTGTATGTAATAGACTAAACTGTGAGAAAAAAAAAAGTGCTACACAGTGCAAATCTGTAAAGAGCCTAAGTTTAATCCCTTTAGAAAGGAAAGTAAAGAGCAAGCCATTTATTATTCTAATATTTTTTATTAGACAGTTTCATGTCAAATTTAACATTTAGACAGTCAGGTAACAGTGTTATTTTTAAGTATAACCTCACCTCAATGCAAACCATATCACTTTAAAGAAGATTTTCTCCAAATCATCATTCCTGAGAGACTTTTTAAACTTTTGAAATGCACCTTGGACAAGTGATGACTTAGAAATAAGTAGCAATCATGAGGCTGGGGTCATCTCCAGGGTGTGTGGGGAAAAACAATTTTCACCAACATAAGCCAGACCAACTTGATCACATGCGCCTGTGTGGGCCCCTGAAAGATTAATGTTCTCCCTTTAACTGTAAAATAACTTCAGTATGATATTTCTGGGAACAAACAGCACCTTGGACTTACAGGGGTTACTGTGTCATGGCGACGTGGATTTATCTGATATCCATGTATCAGTAAGGATAGCTGTAATCACTGTATGAGACAGAAATTTATTAAAGGTTATTTCATTATCAAAAACACTTACAATGTGTTTTTTCATCTTCAATTATACTTTAAAATAGCAGTTTAAAAAAGTCGAAGTAATGCTTGTAAAGTCTCAAATAAGAAAATGAGCAGAGGGCAAACTTTGCTTAGCCTTTTTTATTGGCTGAAAATGAGCCCTTTAGTTGTTTACATGGGCAAAAGTCTGGTTCGCTTCACTTACCAAAAAATGTGAAAACAGTTCACCAACCCTCTGTCCAGTGCTGTAAATGATGCACAGACTTTTGTTTAACATTCATTCATTCCCTTATTCATTCGTAATTGTTTAGTGTGAACATGAACCTGTGCCGAAACTCCAGGTGTTCACCGCACACTGATATCAGGACAGACTGAGACCATCTGAGCAGAAACACCACAATCTCCATTCAGAGGCCGCTGTCCTGGGTCGGGCTGGAGGGCGGATCAATGTGATGTTACAAACCCTAAGCATGCGTGACAGCGTTATGGCATCACCTGTCAGAGACGAACAGGTCTACGACTGTGATCCGATCTGTCATAAAAATAGCTTTCCGCCTCCTTCTGTTCTCTGTTCTTCATTCTTGTAACATTAAAAGGTGACCACAAGGGTTAGCTCAAATCTTCCAACATTTTAATTCTTTTCTTATGAAGGTTTTATCTATGTCGTATTGTACTGCACTGTATGTGAGATTGTATCATGTTTGCATCATTTGTGCCAATTAAACCTGTGGAATATTGTTATATAATTTCAGGATATCAGAAATTGTCACATAAACAGATGGTCTGGGATGAACTGTACTCTTCCCGTTACACTCACTCACACCCTGAGTCTAGAGTCTGAGCTTCTATTTAAAGCCACTGGCGAGCACAGATGTCCATACTGTGCATGGATGTATGCAGATACCTACACATGCAGAAATATGCACCCACACTTTAACAGATAAGAATGCAGATATGTTAACCTGGACCGCTCTCATTCTGTGCATGCTGCTGTGAGAACATACTCAAATATACAGGACCGAATTACAGGGGTCATCTACAGTGTGCGTGTCAAGAGACACATTTTGAAGTAGTATATCAGTCTGTAATAAATAAAGTAGGAACCAAGGTGTTGGATTATCTAACAAAATATATATACAATGTATATATATAATGATAAAGAGTGTTTGTCGTGACAGGAATAGGATTCAGTATCATTCTCATTAATTTAGAGAAGAGAATTATGAACCACTTTACTACACTGTCTGTATATCAATGTTGCAACATTTTAACCATAAAAGGAGAGCTGATAAGTTATAATAATTGGTCATCACCCAACCACGCACCATTTTATTGAAAATATTGCCACTTTGGACTGAATAACTCAATAGCCATTGGATGGATTACCATATAATTTAACTTAGCTTGTTCCCCAGAGAATGAATGACTTTCCCCCTAATATCAGCATGAAGTTCAATTCTGTGGTTCTGAGTGAAACGTCTTGACACTGCTGCGTGGATCACCATAAAATTTGGTTCCGGACATTCAGTATACCCAGAGGATGAATCCTAATGACTTTGGTCATCCCCCTACAACTTTTCAATAATCCACATAATTTTTGAACAGACACTCCTGATGCCCAGATGATGTTGTCCTTATGAGTTTGGTGATTCCCTTGATTTTTCCTCTGGCGTCACCATGTGGTTAACATGTCTCAGCCATGAACTGTGGCACAAGTCAATACTTTGGTTTATGATACAATACTTGTAAAACAAATGGCATTCCAGAGTTAGCATTCAGTTCGGCAGTAGAGCCTCAGAGAGTTGTTAACCTTGCTGTAGATTTGTCTTGTTTTGTTGGCAAATTGTCTGAGAATTGCAGGAGAGAATCTAAATGAAGTATTTTGACTTCTTAAATATAACTAGGAAAAAAAACAGGCCTCATTTGCTTCAAACTGACATTTTAGGGAAAACAAATGAAAGACATTGTCAGGGAATGTTTTTGCAGTTTCACTCAGTATAAATGTTTTCAGCTTGGTGGTTACGTTCAATAAAACATTTTCTTATCATGTTGCTAAAAACAGGGTAACATAGGTAATATTATGTTTAGTTCTAAATGTTCAGTGTTTGCTGCTGCAGGTAAATAGTAAATAAACATAAATCACAGGAGACGGGGTTGACTCATGGCTTCATTATTAAAACTGTGTTTACTTGACTTTATAGGTAGTACTATTTGTAGGTATATAATAGTATACATACGCCCCTACTGGTACGGCACATTTGCTCTCTAATTTTTCTGTTTCAACATTGAGTCACATCTTTCCATTGTGTTGTTATCTCATGTAATATGTTTTTGTTGTTGTTGGGTGTGTCTTTCAGTTGGCTAATGAGGATCCAAATAAATATTTCATTATTTCCTCATCCAAGTAGGATTGATAGCCGACTTGCGTTTGCCTTCTACCATGCACGTTTTGTGATGCTAATTTGAACTTTAATTCGCAGTCTTACAGGGGCAAGCGCAGGTTTCAGCTACTTCTGTGAAGCCTTAAGAAAACACTCCCTCATAAAAAACAGATAAATAAAAGCGCTTTGCAGTCACAATAGACAAAGACACATTTGTTGTGGTTTAAATGCAAGAAAACAAAAACCAATTGAAAAATAAAAACACATACATTAGTATATTTTTGACGTTACTTGGGTATGATATAGAAGAACTGCCTATAAAAGTATTCGTTGATTGTTAAAAGATTTATTTTGATGTTGCATGCATAAAATATTGTTATTAAGGCAAAAGCCGCTTTTGTTTCTGTCCTAAAGTAACAGATTTCACACTCTTGATATATTTGATTTGCCAAACATTGACCATCGAAAGTATAAAGTACCTTCTATGCCTATGAAACTAATAGAGCCAAAACATTATTTCTTTCTATGATGCATTTGAAGAAGGGTCACAATTCTGTTGAGAGGACACAGCAGATCTGTGAGGATTCAGATGCACGAGATGCGTGAGATGATCTGAAAGTCAGCATAAAGAGAAAATATTCTTGATTGGGCAGCAATGTGTCAACCAGTGTTTGAAAGCCTGTTTTACAGACATGCCCTTTTATTGATTCCCATCTACTGCTCTGCTGTGTAAATGTGGCCTGTGTAATCTCTTTTGTTTTTATTGACTTGTGAAGCACTTTGTGGCCCTTGTTTTTAGAGAGGTTCCACACAAAAAAATTCTAAAAAACCCTAAAATGATGATGCATTCATTATGAATTTAGGTGCTCACTTATTCGGTCTCTCACCACACCCATCAGTGTCCAATGTGACAAATACCAACCATCTGGTGTCTGTAAGTGGACTGGAAAAAACGATGAAACATATTTCCAAATACTCTTTGCCCCAGGCGTGATCACAAATGCTCCTAGTGTGTGCTTGACCTTCAGCTTAAAATACAAGTGTGTTATTTGTTCCTGATTCTTCTGTCAGATCGTCCTCTAACCACCCATCTCTGCAACCACCTGTGTCCTGTGTAAACTATTAGAGGGACACCAGATGTCCTGGAAGAGATTTTTAAAATAACACAAATATTTCAGTGTTCACAGCACTGAACATTTACACATAGAGATACAGATCATGAGAAAGTTCTCTTCCTAGACAACACCTGCACCAATCTGTGCATCAAACAGACAACAAAACAAACAAAAGGGAACAGAAATTCTGATTTCTATCACTTTTATTTAAGCACGTCTTCCCCTAAATTGCTTCAAACCCTTTCAGCAAATGTGTACTTTTGTTATCAATGTATAACAAACTAGAGCCAGTAAATCTGCTGTTACAAGCTGGAGTGTGTTTTACTTTAATGAGCTTGACAAACATTGACACAGGCTGTTGGTGTATCAGATCTAGGTCAAACCTTAGAGGGATTTTAGAATGGATTTGAAGTTATGGACAATGGCTTTTAAATGGGGTAAAGAACTGCACCATCCCCAAAATGAAAATAACATTATAAAATAACATAACACAGTAACTCAGTGTGTGGCCTTTTCCAAAAACAGAAGTGTATTTTTTTTCTCTTTTATTTGTGCATAAAATACATCTATCACCTCAAACTCTTTTGAGAAGTCGTAGTGGTGAATGTTTTTGCAGCTGCTGCAGTACACAACTTTTTTTTTTTTTGTCCTTTATCAAGCATCTCAGGCAGCACAAACTCCACGTTCTGTACTTTGACTGCCTTTGAGGGCAAGAGGATCAAATGCTTGTTTAGCAGAGAGCTACGCCAGCCTTCCCAGAATATACTATGAACACTGACATGCATATGGATAAGAACTGTGACCATCCAGTCCATCTCACTTTCAACATTTTCATCTTGGAGGACAGGATCTTGGACAGGATCGTACAAAAATGCTTGACATGTCATTTCTTCATAAATGCCAAACACGTCTTAAACAACACATTTCATTTGATGCTCTGTTGAGGCTTTACAGTGCTTTATATTGTGATGCTCTTCATTGCCTATGTATTCTTTATGACACCTTACATATTTAACTCGCATTTGCTTTTAATGACATTCCTTTCATAAAATTTTCTACTGTGTTGCAATAGTTTGTGCTCCAATTTATTATGTTCTTAATTTAATTTCATGCTTTGATCTATACTCTGTTTTTTTGCTCATGTGCATTTGTGGGTTCCCCTATGTATTTCATGCTTGTTGCCAATTAGCATTATGGCTTTTGATGAGCTTTGTACTTTTTATTCCAGTGTGGCTAACCGCAGACAGACATGAATAATTAGTCTCAGCTCTCTTCACTCATTCTTCTGAATGTACACAAGTGCTTTTTTCCCTGCAGAGAGTTCATAGATTATAACAATCTGCAGAAATGACCGTTGTAGCTAACTATGACTAACTTGTAGCTTTGGTTTAAGAGGTTTTCTTCTTCTTCTTCTTCTTCTTCTTCTTCTCCTTCTTCTTCTTCTTCTTCTTCTTCTCCTTCTCCTTCTTCTTCTTCTTCTTCTCCTTCTCCTTCTCCTTCTCCTTCTCCTTCTCCTTCTCCTTCTTCTTGAGACCCATACCTCTGAGTTCACGAAATGGTAGGTCCATTGTCCAAAAAACTGCTTCTGGTGTTGTCCAGTCCGGCTTGTCTTGACTGATTAGCCTCATCATTTGCCTCACCTGTTACCCTCACTGCACTGTACATATTGTATAGCCAGTTGTTCCACATCCTGGTTGATAAAAGCCACTGAGACACCCACCAACAGTCCTGTTTCTCCATGCTTTTGAGAGTGATTTTGGTTGGTATAGTTACCGAATGTCTGCAGGCAGTGTGAGTTTGTTATCTCTGCTCAGCTGTCAGAAAACAGAATGCAAACAGCAGTCTTATGTCTCAAAGTCAGATTCTTTGTACACCCAAACATCCACCTCGACTTCTTCCCTAAGAGGTTTCACATTGTTCTGGTGAGGACAGTTTAGATCTTCTATTCCTATTCAGCTATACATCTCCCTAAAAAGAAGGTGCAGTTTGTTCCATCACTTCAGTAATACTCCCACTCCCCCAACCACTACCACTATAAGATAAGAGTGAGAAACGCCCTGCTTAAAGACTGGTACTGTGTTTTCAAAAGTCATAAACCACGGATACAAAAAACAATACTATCTTTGGATTTTCAAAAGACCACCCTAACAATTGTATCAATAGAAGGCTGTGATTATGGATTTTTGTGCCACTGCTCCCATCGGATATTGAGTGAAGGTGATCAGTGGCACAGACTTCAAAAGTTGTGGGTGTAGTGTGTTAAAAACATGTGCCACGAGGCCACTGCAGCTCCTTCAAACCAATGATTTCTCATTGGCATTCAGAGTTGAAGTGTCAAATGCATGAATCATTCAAGTCAGAAGAAGCAGAGCATATGGTGAAATGCTGACTGTGTGTGCGTTTGTGTGTACACCTATGAATGTAAATGTGTGCATGTGTGTGTGGGAGAGAGAGAGAGAGTTTGTCTGTGATTTGTATGTGTGTGTGAGTATGTGTATGTGTGTGTATTTATTTATGCATCTGCATGGAATAAGCATTTACATGTATTTATGTGCAAATGTGTACTGTTTGTATGCACTGAAGAGAGAGAGACAGAGAGAGAAACATAGAGGACAGAGATAGAGCTTAAGCATACATTTTGCATGACTCTCTCTCTCTCCCTCTCTCTCTTTCTCTGAGCGTGTGTGTGTGGCTTAGCGTACCAGGGCAGACTGTGTGACCAGCGACAGAGCGCTTTAACATGTGCTGACAGCTAATCAATAGCAGATAGTGTTTTTTAGCTTTTAGGGAGAACTATTTATAACAGGCTGCACCATCACTCTCCAAACCAAATCAGATATTTCCATGGGACGGACCAAGTGCTGCACAATCATGCTTCACAACGGTGTGTGTGCATGTGTACACTGCAAGTGTGTGTGTGTGTGTGTGTCTACAGCTGAGCATTGCATGATCCATATGAGGTAAAAAGACATGCAAAATATGTCTGACCACATTTTTATTTAATTTTTAATTAAGGGAACATATTTTCATTTTTGGGGTTGTTGATAAACAACTATCAGGTGATAGTTGTTTGAAACCCTAAGGCTCACTTAGGGTCACCAAATGGCTATTACTGCCAGTGTCCCTGACCTAGAGCCTGGGTTTTGGCCTGAACTTCAACACTGACAGTGATCAAAACAACACAGACAACTATTTTCACTACTGTGAACATAAAGTGAAAGTCATGAGAGTCATAAATTTACACGTTAGCACTGGACTATTAGAATCAGCCGTAACACTACATGAACTACAACATTCTGCTGGGATTTGGGCACTTTATCTTAGAAATGTACTTTATAATAATTTCATTCATGAAATTGCAAAGTACTGCCTCCTACTCTAGATAGTTCCGTAGCTGAGCATTGTTCAAGAACACTTACAGGAGTCAAGAGAGGCAAGGAAATTGCTCCTTTTGTCACAGTCTGCTTCTCAGTTCCCCTTAGCCCATGTCTCCAGCCTCCGCCTTTCTCAAGCTGTCCAGCAGATGTCCTCAGACTTCCCCTCCCTCACTCATCACCTGACTGCCCCACCCATCCACACACCTGTTCCCACACCCATGTGTCTATGCATGGGTCCTCATTGCTCCGAACTGCCACCCTGACACTTTACTGACTCAACTATAGGGATACTAAAAAAGAGTGCTTTAAAAAGTTTTTAAAATTCATCATTGCACACATTGGCTTTGTTTCCTCACTGAAGTTATACAAAACACTAACTGGGCTTTGTTCAAATTAGACTGGCAAAACCTTGCAGGGTTAAAGTAAATTTTTCATGGGTGTAGACTATGCACCATTGCACATCTAATGCTTATTTTGTCACAGCTAGCCCTTGATTCTGGTTATGTCAGATTTACTTCCTGCCCTCCTGTGTTTCCCGCCTGTTTGATTACCTGGCCCCACCCTAATGTGTTGCACCTGTTTCCTATTGTCTCTCCACCCCCTCATGTATTTAAGTTGTGCCTTCCCCTTTGTGTCAAGCGTTCCAGCAGTTTTTTCCTAGTGTGTTTTCCAGTGTTACATAGACCTTGCTTTTCCCTTGTGTTTTCTCGAGTTGCCTGTCGATTTGGATACCTTTGCCTGATTCTACTGATTACTGTGTACCGACCCCTGCCTGTTAATAAACCTGCCTCCACTCATCGTCCTCTGAGTCTGAGTCGGGTTGTGCTTTTGAGTCCTTTGTCTGAGCCCGGCCTGATATATTTAAGTCTGAAACACTGAAAATGAGGCATTAAATATATTATTTAAATCTATTACATTTACATAATTCAAGTTTGATCGTGCAGTGTTTCTTTTTCATTTATGGGTTCTGTGAAAATCATGAATCATTGAGAAGTGCAAATGTTGAACTGCTACTATGTCTGAATGTGTATGTGAGTGAGAGTGTTTGTGTGTGGGCGGACATGTCAAGAAGGCAGTTATGTCAGGAGCAGTATAATAATGCTGTTTTGATGCAGTTAGACAATCTGTTGATGCATTTGGTGAGAGAAAGTGAGAGAGAACTTCCTCAGTGCCTCACCATCAAAATCCCCCTCTCTCTCTTTTACTCTCTCTCACACACATATTTATTCCATGGCTCCTTCTCGCTCTGTCACTCGCCTCCCCTCCTCACTGCTCCCTCCCCTCCTCTTCTCACCCTTGCTTTACTCCCTTTAAGTCCTTTCCACTCTGTTAATTTCCCACCCGCAGTCCTTCCCTTGTTCCTTCTTCGTCTCCGCCAACTAGTGTTGTGGCAGCTGTCACGTCACCTCGTTTCACTAAACAAATGACTCTCCATAATTACCAGGTGGACTAAGTCATAAATCTTGTACGTGTTGACACAACTGCTGATGAGGAGCGACATTTGTTTGTAGCGCCAGCCTACTAATCAGTCAGCCAGACAGTCAGCCACCCAATGAAACAATCAATCTGCCAATCAATAAGCCAGCGAGTCCTACAGGTTTAGAGACAAATGATGGAAAATACAGTTTTATCCTCTCTTTCCAGTCAACAATTTAAACTCCAATTTGAGCCACAGGAACTGCAGTCAAGTAGTCATTCAGTAAATTAGTCAGTAAGCAAGTAATCCCCTTACAAAAAGCACATGAAATGTGTTACACACTGTAGTATGATCATGTACATATAAGCTGGGCAGCTAGCCATTCAGTCTAGAAGTGGCACAGCAATTTTTCTTAATCAAGTCAATCAGTCAATACAACCTGCCACTTTAGACAGCCAGAAAATCATTTAAACCACAAAAAAAAAAAATGCTTTTTCCTTCATGCTACTATTTGAATATCTACATCACAGTGTATACCTACAGGGGGTGGACACAATAAAAGCATCCATTTTTCAAGCTTTTGTTTTTTTGTTTTTTTTTCAGTTTTGTTGCAGTTGTCATGTAACCTCACGGTGCACGATTTCCATAAAAATGATTAGTCTATCTTTGGGGTACTATCACATTGAACCTGCGTCCTCGTATTACCTAAGGTGACATAAGTGACAATGAAAATCCTGTTTCCTATATTCATTATGAGGAAGTAATGTCTTAATTTTGAGGTGGCTGACAGCAAAGGATTTTACGTGAGGCACTTCTGAATGGTCCCTCTGCAAGGTTTTCTGCTGTGACATCCTGTTTTAACCATGCATTGATTGAATTATGAAAGCGGGGCACCATTAAAATACTCTTTCCTTAAACAGTCAGTCAGTCAACCAGTCACACAGGAAATTTGCTACCCAGACATTCAGCCAGCAAGTAATAGACAGTCAGCCAGCAAGCCAGGCAGACATCATCTCGCCGTCCAGTCATCATCCCTGTTGCCTGCCCCTTAAATTGGGTCAGTATTAACAAGATCCTTGCTGCTGCTGTGGGAGCTTCAGCCCCTGGAGCTGACTCCCTGTGACAGGACCTACGTTACATAAGGAAGAAGAGGAGACTGTGGAGCAAGTGAGGCATCTCTGATGGATTTGTTTGTTTGCAGAATGTCAGTGGTGTAAGAGGCCTCTGCAGGTAAGACTGTGTACCAGCATGTACAAGAGGGCAAACATGAGGTCGAATACTGTTACTGCACAAATAAACTCTAATAAACACAAGTAAACTCTCATTCTGTCTTTGTGTCAGTGTGAACATTAGACAGCTTCTTTTGAAAATAGTGTGGATACAGTATGATGGCATGAAGGCATGAAAAAAAAGAGCCTTACAGTGAAGTGGCATAGTTTCAGTGGATGTTTCTAGCCATGCCAGCAGCTTGGCCCAAGGGATGGCTGTTGTTGATGGCACTTTGTCTGTCTGTTGGTCCAGACAGAAATATCTCAACAACTACTGGATAGATTGAGATGAAGTGTTACACAGACATATGTGGTTCCCAGCGGATGAAGCCTACTGACTCTTGGGTTTTTACTAAAATATATTAAGGTCCCAGCCTGACCTCAAGAAGCACTGGACAGATTGTCATGGAATTTCCCACAGACATCCATGGTGCCCCATGAGATGTATCCTAGTGCATTTGGTGATCCCATCGAATTTCCTCTAAGACCACAAGCAGGTCAAGGAGAGGGGGGGGGGGGGGGGGGGGGGGGGGGGGGGGGGGGGGGGGGGGGGG
>JBBMJY010000004.1:14952759-14971253 GCA_037833715.1 Toxotes lorentzi | reverse complement strand
GTGTTTGCGACAAAGAAAAGAAAGCCCCCCCCCCCCCCCCCCCCCCCCCCCCCGCCCCCAAAAAGCAGGAAGTGTAATGATAGTTCACATTGAAAGTAGCATTAATTATCCTTTACGGTTATGCAGGAATGGCTGTACATGATGATCTTAAAATAGATCCTTTTAGAGGCCAAGTGACGCCCGTGCATCTATGTGTGCAGACGCAAAAGCTGGCCAGAGGCCAAACTGCTACCTCCGTATTTACCACCACTAGAGGGATTTTCACATGTAAAATTCATGGCGTGTGAGTTTTTAAATCTCTCGAGCGTATGATACTCAACATCTCTGTTAAAAATTAAATTCTATAAGAAACTCTTCGGTGAATAACATAACTGTATATACGAGAGATCATCAATGATGCATGGTTTCAGACTCTGTTTTTTTTTTCTAAGTTTAATTTTACACTATGCATTAAGCAGCTTCCAGTCCCTCTAAACACAAAACATCTGCAAAAAGAGACCAAATGAGTACATGATGTCAAACTTTAATTAAGTCTGAGCATAACATCTTTCCTACTTTTATGTCCTCAGTCTTTGAGGTGTTTTGAATTGATGTATTCAGTCAGTCTAAAAATAGCTTTCTTTCACCACAGTCACTATAGTACTTGCGTCTGGAAGGTCATCTAAAAACAGCGGTTTGATTTGTTGTACCTTCACGGGGTTCTGAACTTTCTGCTGAACCAGCACATGAAAAATATCCCCATCTCTATTACCTGTCAGCAGCACATGTAACAGCCTCTGTGAACCATTACAAAAGCACACCGTCATACCAGAGTACAACCATCCAAGTACATCCCATCGCAGCATTCCCTTATATCTTGACAATAACTCGAAAGGGGAATATACTGAACTTGTGTGCTTTAAAGAATTGAAGTTGTCACAGCATGTGTTCTGTTGTTGCTGCCATTGTTTGGACAGCACAGACAGATTATTGTACAACAGGATGTGAGGAAAGTGAGGTGTGAGAAAAACAGAAATAAACCTAGAAAGACAGGAGCACAGCCTCTACGGACATGTGCGTCACGTGCAGTATGTGGGGAACCAAGAGCTGGAGGCGGCACCAAAATAGTCCATCAATCATAATAATCATAATGATGAATTATTTAAATTTAAGTTGAAGCACAAGTACAGTAGGCCTCATTAGACCGTTATAGGCAAAGATAATATACATAATTGCTCAAAATAATAAAATTAATTAGCAGCAGCGGCCTTGGACAGAAGAAACAAACAAAAAAAAAAGAAGGAATGTATTCAAAAAAGGAGAAGGAAGATGTTTCCTTTGGTTTGGATATTAAATCGAGACTGTAAAGCCGAGACCTGTGAGGGAAAATCAAACTCATCCTAAATATAGCTCCTCTGATCTGTGATGATGATGCCTGTGCTGCCGTGGCAGAGCCTAAGGCCTCTCCGCTTCCATGGACTCTCTCACTGGTTCTGCAGCCCTCTTCCCTCTGCTTCATAAACTCGCCTAAACACACACATCTGGACACACAGAGACGCTGAGATTCACTGACATACATAATTTTACTAAAATGTGTGTACTGTAATCAAGCAATTGTGTATTCAAACGCAAGCACACACATAAAGCTGTGCAGTGCCGTGCCTGTAGCTTTGCCAGTGATTATGTCACTGATTGTTGTTGAGTAAGCTGAGTCAGGGGAAGCTGAGCTACAGTGTGAGGGTTCACATACCTTTGTAAAAGTGTATGTGTACTTATTTAAGTTCCACAAAGCTGTCAGACTGCACTAATCCCCAAGATCCCAGTTTTTGGACCTCATGAATATAGGAAACCCCCCCCACACACACACTCAGGCCCATACACAAATAAATAATGTCAATAATAAAACACACTGTATAGTTCACTACAATGTACTGTTGATCTAGAACATTGATTAGTAAAAGAAACTATAATGTATGAATAATAAAGAAAGGAAAAGCAGAGCCCCAGTCAAGTCAGTTGTGTAGGAAGTAAGGTTACATACTGCACTAATTAATAGTCATAGTCATCATCATGTTAGTCTAGATCTTCAAGGACATATTCAAAATTAATAGTATAATCCTTTACATGCAGTCCTTTGCTGTACATTTGTGACTGTCCCAGTTGTTATGTTTTGTAAATGGTTGTGACTAAAAAACAAACAAAAAAAAAAGGACATAGACATGAATCTGAAGTGACATGCCGGTGAAGTCATGTTTCATCGGAGAACGCGAGCAGCAGGAATCAGAGTGGGTTTGGGTTTTGCGTCAGAAGGAACAGTAGTAATGTACTCATCATTTAATCAATAAAATATATCAAGGGACTCACTTTGCATGTCTTACAAATGGATGTTGGCAGGGCACTCCAAAACAAGGACAAATATTTACAGTATGGACCAGAGATCGTAAACAAAATTCGTCATCAGGTTTTTTCACACATTCATTCCCCTGCTCAGGCTCTTAGCTGTTAATTCTGTCTTTCTTTCTTTTTTTCAGTGTGTCTATAAATAATTCCCAGTTTACATTCATTTCTCTCTTCCATCTATGTCTTGTGTTGATAGTGGAATCCTAAACTCAGCAGGGAAGTCCTCATTTTTAAATTGCACTCTGCAACAAGTATTGAAACATAAGATTCACAGTGCCCTACATTTGCATAATGATTTTCTTACAGCGAACCATCTTTCCCATATGAATCTGATACCGCTGCACACATCCACACATCTCACACATACAGCCACTAATAGATTCAATTTTACTTTCAAATGGTTGTTCTCACTCAGCGCTCCACCTCCATCCTTTCAAATATAAGCCCCTAAGTCAAACGTGATCTCATGGGATTGCATTTAAATAGCACGCCATTTCCTGTGTATCATTTAACATTGTTTTGGTTATAGAGTTAGGGTTAGGGGTTAGTCAGTAGAGACATGACATTGTGTGAAATGACATGCAAAAAGCAAAAAAATTGCAGTGATAACATGCAAAAATGACTTAGGGGAAGTGCTCTACGGGGCTTGCTGAGGTTATAATCCTGTTCTGTTTTTGCTGAGGATCCTGTGGGATCTAGTTATAGGTATTAATGTTTAAATTCCTTAATATGGAATTCAAATATTGTTCTACTGCCAAAACACTTGTAGCATTGCAAGGTAATGTGATTATATCGTAAATCCTTCCTTTAAAACATCTGTGAACACTGGAGATTGTTAAGTGTCAAAACCACATAGAGAGCACTGTACCGCAGCATGTTTATTCCCAGTCACTGTGGAGAATGATCATTCGTAGCTATGTAAGCCTCTCTGCTCAGTGTAGACCAGATGAGCAAGAGAGCAAGTTTGTCCTCTGGAGGGTATTAAACAAGTTTGCCATATGACTCTCAATAGTGACTATAGGATTATGTATTAGATTTAAAAGTCCTGGGGACATTCAGTGATATGGAATACATGTGGATGCTACCATATGGGTTATTTTTGTCCTGTGGAATAAAACACAATAATTTGTTAACAACTCATTCTGTGCAAAAAAAATTCAGATCTCTTAGATGTAATTACTCGCTGACATCTGCTAGATCGTCTTCAAAAATGCATGCATTTCCCTCTTCCTCCAGTTTTCTAAAGAAGTGTACAGATTTAAAAGACTTTTCTAAAAAGCACTGTGGATTTTTGCAGATTTTATTAAATCAAATGGAAGGTTTAAACCATTTGTTTGAAAGAGAAAACGATTTTGGATTTGCAATGATTCAATTTGTCAGGCTGCTAAATTGGCAAACACGTTACAAGCGAACATCGTAAACATTTAGCACTGAAAATTCCATGCCAAAATAAAAATGAACAGCTTTTATGAGAGACTAAAAGAGTCTGTCTGTGTTTGTGTAGAAACATATCTCAAAGAGGTGAAGAAGAGAAATCTCTCAGTTGGACTGCCATATTGTAAACCCAGTGGGCTGTTTCCCTTGAATGGTTTTGATGTCTTTCGGTTGATGACTGCCAGGGCGAAAGATAACCGCTGTCAAACCAAACAAGCTCCTGCTTATGTGTGACATGGGAGGCCGAGTGGAAACAAACAACGCATCAAGTGCAAACCTCTGACATAAAAATAACTCACTTGGACTTATCATTTTTATTCCACCCGCTTAAAAAGCAAAGCTGGCCACACAAGAAGGGTAAGAGAATGAATCCAGTATTAGTGAAGCACAATTTAGAATCGTCATTCAGATAAAACTAACACAACTGTGTAGAAGATGTTCAGAGATTGTAGGCAGCCCTTTCAGAGAAAGAAATTGAAATTGTTTAAAAACTCAGGTGTGCTCCTTTTGTAAACACCTTTGTGGTTACAGGTAAATATCCCAAAAACCAAAGTGTATTCCCTGACACAATCCTTACCCCTGGCATGTACATCTGGAGTTTGTGTTGTGTTCCACTGAATGAATGTCAACAAACATCATATGTCAGAATAAAAAATGTTTTAAAAATCTAGATAAAATGCATCTCAGACAATGATGGCCCATCACTTCAGGGGGGGCAATCAGCCAATCAGATCCTGGTGTGGCGTGTACATCTGCTTGTGTGCATGAGCAGCTGGGTTGTAACCCTGTGTGCACTGCACATTGACCTTGGAGTATCCTTATGCCGGCACTCAGAATGTGACTCTACAGATAACTAGTGCCAAGCATCGATTACTGCAAGCGCACAGTGCAGAGTAGAAAAAGGACAGGGACAGAGGTATTGGCTGCACAGTTAACAGTTATTTCCCTGTCTCTCTCTGACTGTCTTTCTCTCTCTGGCCATGTGCTTTGTTGCACTTTCCATTACTCGCAGGCATAGCAATACAATATTGGTTGGTCAGTCAGTCATACACTGTCAGGCTGTTCCAAGCCATGTTTGGACCTGTGGATTTGAATAAAAGATGTTAGTGAGGTCTAATGAGCTTTTTTTTTCTTTTCAGCTTGTTGCCCTTCTCCAGTGATTGTGCCTTAATCAGTAAAGATGGGGGGTAGCAGCATCATGCTCATGCAGATGCAGACACGAACCCTTTGCAGTTCAGCTAATCTCATTAGTGTCCGGGGTCTGATCCTAATGACTCTTTATGGCCATGTGAGGTCAGATAAATAAATAGGAAGCAACCAACGAAACATTTATTGTCTCTTATTAACTTGATTTATCATTTCCTCTTACCTGCAATCTTTAGATTTATATTTAAGCTCCTGCTGGCCGTCATTCCAAGGTCCCCTACAATGTTTACAGAGGCGACCTCTCTAATTTTAGGAAGACAAGCATGGCGGTAATAGAAAGTGACACTATCTAGCCAGCACTCTTCTTTGCTGGAGGGCATTTCAAAGCTGTGGCTTTAGCGGTAGCCACCCAGATGAAAGTCATGCGACCAAAATGTCTGATTATTTCCGCATGTACACAAGAAGCGGCATGATAACCGGCACGCTCGAGTCTTCTGTTTGTTTTCGCGGAGCAGTGGCACAACAACAGCAAAGGATCTGGTATCCGTAGGCACTGTTAGCACTTAAGGGAGGAAGCTTGATGCCATGTTAGCACTACCAGTAGCAGTGTCACTGCAGGGTTGGGAAGGATTCTGAGGTCAAAGCTCTCAGGTCACTGAGGTCTGCAGGGATTTCCACACATCGATCTGAAAGCGGGAAGACAAAGTAATGAGTTACACAGTCATGTATGTGACTCAGTGAAACCCTGCTACCATACTTTACTCAGACCTCTTCCCTATGTGCTATATCTCTGGCATTATCTCTGGTTGATTTAATGTTCATGTGTTTTTATTAAAGAGGCAAATTAGTCCTCCCAGCAGGAGAGCATAGCTTCTGCCAAAATCTAACTGTATAAATATTTGCTTTAAAATGGTAAATTCATAAGTGTCTAACTATATTGCTTTATGCATACTCAGGCTTGAAGGGGAACACGGTTAACTGTTCCTTTGCTTTGCAGTCTGATCTGTGTCACCAAAACATTCAGAAATATCAGGATGACATATTTCCATTTCATTACAAAGAAAAAAAAAGCACAAAACTGTAAGCAAATACAATACAACTATGGAATATTTAGGGGAAAAAAAGTTGTCTGGAACTTTTGTGGCTACACTGGCCAACTTCTTTTTTTTTTTTTAATAAATGAATCATTTATCAACCATGGTGAAGTCCCTGGGATGAGGTGACTGAGGCAAACAGCTGACATACAAAGTGCACAACTGTCACACCAGAGACTGGGGCAACAAAATGTACTGAGTGTCTGTCTTTGTGCAAGATGCTATTGTTCTACTGTTCTACTACTAACAGAGATTCAGAATTGAAACCATCTTGCTGCATGACAAGAGTGACAACCACTGGGCCACTGTCCTGCACAAGTCCCATGTCTTTTATTTCCATTCATTTTCTATTTATTTCCAGTTAGACCAACAGGGTATGGGAAGCCTGTTGGAAAGAAGAAGTACCAAGAGACAAACATGCCCAAAATGAATGATGTGATCATGCATTTGGAAAAGTTCATTACCCTGAATCTTTGATGGCAAAGGACCAATTGTCCATCTCTTTTCAATTTAATTATATCCGTGCACATTCTGTTTAGTCAAAGTTAAGTGAACATATATTTTCTCGAGAGCTATTTTCTCACAGGGAAGATTTTCCCAAGACTAAACTACCAAACTACAAATAGCACACAAACCAGCATCCTGTTCCCATGGTGGAACTAAAAAGCAATCAAGCAAGGGTCACAGAGAAAACTGGTTCCATCAGAGAAAGCAGAGGAAAAAGTACACAAGACAGAGGAGAATTTGAAGATGGGCTGAGGAAATTGTCATAGGGAAGTCCCAACAACTATGATGGAGGCATATTGGAGAGAAAGTCAAGCCAAGTCAGGTTTATTTATATAGCACCGAATCATTACAGAAGTTATCTCAGGGCACCTCTCATATAGTGCAGCTCTAGACTGCACTGTTTACAACAAAGAAGAGGAAAGAAGAGCAAACCATTGTGTTGAATTGTTACCGTTCTCCAAAATAGGAGACGTTTTCGCTGTGAGATATGTCAGTAGGATATGATTCTCAGTAGAGGCAGAATGGAGAGACAGATTGTCTGCCCCTGCGTGCCCTCGAGAAATGACTGAATCAGACACACACACACACAAAAAGGTTTAAGTTGTGTAACATTTTACCCCCATAGCGTTCATCTTGCCCTGTCCTTATGCTCAACTTAACGCAACCCTGGAGTAAGCTCCACCAAACGACCAAACTTAATTTAGAATGTACTTCATGTTATGTACCTCTTCTTTTTCTTGTTTCTTGTTGTAGTGGCATACAAAATGTCATGGTGATAGCCAGAAGAAAGAGGAATGGCTATACAGCAGCTGTGTATGGTGGTGGGGAGACAGCTGAGGGACCTGGAAAACTGGATCTTGTATTCAAAGATGGCGCCCCATGTATTCCTATGAAAGCTGCTTGCGTTGTGGCTGAAGTCACTGTGAACTTTTTCTGTATTAAACCAGGCCACAATCTTTCTATAACCTTAACCAAATGTTGTGAGTTCCTAAACTTAATCATTAACACGTTTAATAATGCTGTTGTCACTACAAGTGGATATTGTACTACAAGATTGGATCATTTGGTGGAAAACAAACATGATGCCTGTGAACATTTTACAGAATGTTCAGTATGAAAATGTCTGCGACTTTCCAAGAAGACAAGCTAAGAATATATCCTCATTACATAAATAAAAAATGTAATCTGGTCGCAATTATGTTTCCTTCAAAATGTATTTGCTATTGCAAATTAGCTTTACATGAACAAAATTTCAAAGAGACAGGGTTGGGAAGATGCCAGAAACTCCCGCTAGGAAAATATATAGTTTCATCTTCCATAGGAATAACAAATGCTTTGCTCCAGTTTATATGGACCTGCAGTATACGTTAACCACAGATCCGAGATTCCCTTTTACAACAGCACTTAATGAACATGCCATTTTAATAGAATGCCATGACACGATAACAACAACATAACAAATTTCTGCTGTAAATGAAAAGCAATGAAATAGTCAGCAATGAAACAAGCACACTATTCATAACGTGGAAAACCCCCTTTGGCTACACTATGCTATCTAAAAAAAATAAAGGTCCCGTTGGGGACAAGAAGAGTGAAGACAACGACAAAGGCACCACAGAAACTACAAAAGATGATGAAAAGCCCAATCTGACTGGGGAAGACCCCTCACAGGCTTTTATGATGCATGAAAGAAGACCACAGGTCACTCTGTGCCAGCGAGCGCCATTCCTCTGATTTGCAAATTGCATAGTCCTCCTCTCAAAGATCCCGAAGGAGATGCAGCGGAGGCAAACTTGTGGAGGCGGGGAGGGAGGGGAGAACGTGTAGAGTGAGAGGGATTAATAAGTAGAAAAGGTCAGAATGAATTAAAATGTATGTAGAAAACAAGCATGAACGATGATAGGAAGAGCAGAAGGTAAAAGTGTGATCTTCTCAACGCTTCCAAGGGCGAAAAGGAGTGTGAAATTCACCATATGGAGCTAAAAATAGTGCAGCGGCTGTCTACTTTGTTAATATGTACAAAGTTTTTTATCTCAAGACAGTAAACAAATACCGTAAGTTCCACATGATAAAGCTGCTTACTAAATCTTGATATAGGCCTCTATATCAAGTCAAGCAAAAACAAAATGTGAACGGGTTGCTATTTTTTTATCAGGTACAAGCCCTTTGCTTTTATATTATATAGTAACTGAGTAGCTCTGTAGGAACATGTACAGAGGTGCAGCAGAGGTGGGTTGTGTTCATTATGTGGCACGATGCAATTTCGGCATGTTAACTGGCCTTTCTTCCTGTGGTTATTTACACATCTCACTCCCTTTTCATGGTTTCCTTCATCCAAGCTGTTTATAAAAGCAAATATATCCTCTGCGTGGAATACAGTGCTTTACTCTTAGAGGACTCAGTTGTTGTGTTCAGGTCTCATGGGAAACAGGTGGTAGATTCACTGTTTTTCCTGCTCTTCAACTGACCCAGAATCTGAAAGTGAACTAATTTACTCTGATAAATGTTGTTTTTAAAGTGTAATCTTTAGCTTCCTCTCGCAGTTTGTGCAGCACACAACAGACTTTGAAGCTCTGTGACTGGATGTTTCTCATTGACATACAGCTTGGTGGTCAAAACTGACTTCTCTGCTTCAGCTCAAATTAAAGAACCAGAAATATCCTTGTGCTAAAACATAAAAGTACATTGTAGGCCTACTGCTTCAGTTAGTGTAATAACTTTTCAAAATAATTTGACATGTGGTGCTGGGTGTTGTTTAGGGTCTGATACTGCATTGGATATGCAAATCACAGATTTTCTTTTATTTATTTGCCAAATAAATTCTTGCATTGAATAACAGTAAACAAAAGGAAAATGCTTTTCTCTGGCGATCTGAAGGAGGTTCTCTGTAAAGATTCAGGTCACTGAGAAAAAAAACATCTACCTTTACTCTTGCTTTTTTAGATTTAATGTGGCTTACGTCACAACTTATATGTGGTTATAACAAACATTTTGAATCTTTCTTCAACAATATAAGAATGTGACTAAATTCTATACAGGTTATACTGTGGCATTGGGTTATGTGAAATCGACTGCATTCCTGAACATGCTGGGGATTTCACTGATGCACTCTGAGGTCGTCAAGGTGACCCTGCATTATTTGCAGCCATGGATTTTATCCACAGACCATGGCTGGTCTGTACCACAGCTACATATGATCTACTGTCCCCACTGATTGTCATCTCCCATCATCTCCTGCACACATACTGCCTCTAGGGTTATTATGTTTTGTAACCTTGCTTCTACAGTTACGGGGGCAACATCTAACCCACAGACTAACAAGTCACTAACTTGGTGGATGCTAATTAGGGTCAGTTGTGAAGCAACCAGAATAGTTCATTGATGGTTAAGCTTATACAGATTGTGAGGACTGAACAGTATAGTTGAGCTTTTACATCAGCAGTGTCAGCACAATAATTTCACAATTTGAATGATAACACTAGAAATATTCACTTTTGCTAAGGTGATAGGCACTACTCATTTTGAGTAGTGCCTATCACAACAACTGCTTTAAAAACTAACTGTAAATGGAAGAATCTCCGTCTGTCTGTATTTCAATCTTCTCGACAACTGGTCCTCCGATTGACTTCAAACCTTGTGGGTGTATTGCTGAGGACTCGAGGAACATAGAGACACAGAGTTGCCTACACTGAATGTTACTGAGTGGTGCTATTTGTGCGGCATTGTACAGAGCTGACCCGGGGGCAGCTGAGAACAAACAAAAGAAATACATGCTTTCATCCTGTAACATTGTATTTACTGTGCTTTTCACTCACAACCTATGTTGTTTGAGCCCAAGATTTCAGGGACACATCTACGTCATGGCAGATGTGTTGCTCAGGACACAAGTAAGTGTAGTCTTAAATGGGTTTTTTGGATGATGTTGCAAGATAGATTAACACAGGCCAAACAATCAGCCCTGCCCGAGAGTCACGCGTTGAACAGACACTGCACTAATGTATTCTAATTTGCCCTTAATGGATCTCATTCAGTGTGCTTTTATCTTTATGTTTGGCTCTTTATAATTTTTTTTTTCCAACACACATACAAACACGCGCACGCACGCGCACGCACGGGCACGCACGCACACACACACACACACACACACACACACACACACAAAACCTCAAGACTAAAGAACAATCATAAATCAGACTGACAGCATATAAGTCTTTTTACACAGCTTAGCCTGAAGTCAGCCCACAGACATATAGAACTGCTGACATACATGATTATGTGCACCATATAGTGAGACTACAACAGATTCAGTATGTACACCCACATACATACAGCATGCTTCACTGGATTTAACCGTCTACAAACACACGTGCACACACATTGATTAGTATTCTTTTGAGGACATTATAATTTACATTGCTTAAGTGGATGCTTACCTAAGCTTTAACCAATGATGAATGTAAGCGTTATGTTCTTGTTGGTGCTAACCATTTCTGCTGAAAGCATCTACAGTAAAACCTAATTGGGGGCAGCAGTTTGGCTGCCCAGTCACAGTAAGACATCAGTAATAGCTGACAGAGCTCAATGTATTGCAATTTAAGGAAGCACAAGCAAATGAAAAAAAAAAAAACATCTTAATGATCATAACAAAACAAAACACTAGAAATATTTCTAACACAAGAAAAAATAAGAAATACGTTCATCAAAAAATTGCAGAAAGACTTTTATTGTTTTCTCCATTGGCCCTTAAGCTGCACTGCACTGAGCTCTCTAATCAGCTGGTTAGTTTTTCAAAATGAAAAAAAAAAAAAAAAGTGACAGTGTAATGCTCCGTCTCCAGATTAAAATAAAAAACAAATGTCTTCGCATGCTTTTGCATATCTGGCAAGTTTAAGTTTATTCTTAGCTCCTGCATGTATTTCTCTCTAAGATCTCTATATCTTCTTGACTGTGTCTGTCCTGAGTGTATGTATGTGTGTGTGTGTGTGTGTGTGTACCAGTGTGTGTGTTTATACCAGTGTATGTGCTGGAGTGTAGCAGAGCAAATACAGCTCATTCATCATCCCTGTTACTTGTTCAGATAATGAATCTAACCTTAGCTACACCTTAGAGATGAGAGATGGGGTCAGGGTTTGCACCTCCAAGATGCACAAACCCCTCAGAAGCCACACATGCAGCAGTCCACTCTCTCACAACGGATTGTAACTAACTGGTATAACACATCCCACAGTGAATTCAAACTGAACTCACTTGCTGTGTTTTGAATATTTTTTTGAAGTTTCAGTAAATAGACAGTTTTTAATTGTCTTTCCCTTTTCTTGTGTGACATTGAGATTTTGAGACGGTATGTCTTACTTTGAACAGGAAGTTAATACTGTGGTTGAGCGATAAGATTGAGCCCGCACTTTATGTTGCATTGATCGCTCTAACCCATCCTCTCTCCTCTCCTCATCGAATTTATCCCCTTTCTCTATTCCCCTCTCTTGCTTATCTCACAAGCACAAAATTGCTATGCTGAGACCTACATACCAAAATCACTTAAAGTCACACTGATCCACCCCCTGCTGTTGGCCTGTTCTGACAGTGCATCGTCTATCCATCCCTATCCTGTGCTGGGGTGCAGGAGGATGGATTCTATCTCAGCTGACATTGAGTGAAGGGCAGGATACACCTTGAACAGGTCTTAAGACTATCACATGGCTTTTCAGTGGCCCTGAGGGTCAAAACACAACAGCATCTCCAAAAACACAATGACATTTGAGAAAACACAACATTTCTCAAAACACAATGACATTTAAGAAAACACGACATTTCAGATTATGGAAAAGGTGAGAAGACACTTCTTGTTGCTGTGTTGATGTTGTGTTTTGACCCTCACAGCCACCGTAAGGTTGACATATTGACAGACATTCATGCACAGTGAGGTTGGTGGTAGTATGATGGTGCAGGTTAACACTGTTGCTTCACAGATGTACATAATCTATCCTCATTAGTAGATATTCAGGGTTTTAGTTGGTACAAATACTGTTATTCCACGCTTGCATTTTATGAACATACTTATTATTTGAGTATGCTTATAAATAATTATTCTTTAATTGTTTCCATGATTCCCTAAAACACACTGACCCAAAAGGCTTGAGAGACAAGTTATGTGCTTTCCCTTATGTGTGTCATCGGGCAATATGTTCAGAGACAATTAACCTACCTCGGAACAGCCAACCAAGCCACCACCGCTCCCCATGCCACAGTGCTGCTCAGCGAATGGAACTGTGTCTAATGTTTTTGACCCGTCATTTTGAGAATTAGTTGTTGAGAGTTTCCTTTTTCTTGATGTCAATCATGTAAAATATTTGGGGCCACAACAGGTCTTGCCAACGCACATTCTTTATATAAACAATATACAGTGTGAGAGGGGGTAGATTACATGGATAGGTTAATGGAAATATGCAAATCCACCCAACCACGCCGTCCCCATCCTTCCTTTGACCTACTTCCATCTTCTGGGCACCATCTCCCAACAAGGTTCTCACCAGTATAACCAGAGGTTGTAGACCAGGTGGTCGAAGGTGACACATGACAAATTGATCACATGTACTTTTGCTTAAAATAGGGTTGAATGGAATAATAGAGATTCATTCTATTGGGACCGGCTGGACCTCTCGTGTTTCTCCCATCTGTGTTCTATGGTACAGGCCAGTAACGTGCTGCAGCTCTCGACAAACAGCCATCGAGTATCCTGCATAGTAATCAGGCTGGGGTGGCAGGTGGCCTGGCAACAGCATGAGATCGGTGTGGAAATATCCTGGATGGTTGCTTGAAATTAGTTCCTCAGACATGTCCTTGGACAAAGAATGAGTAGATTAAAAAAGAGAATGTCACTAGTGTGGTTTTAGTCATTTGCAACACATTCTTAGCTAGTGGTTTTCTGAGAAAGTATCTGGCATTGTAGAAAGGATTTTAAAATTATGGTGTTCTCAGTTAATTGCTGCAAAAATCACCATCATTGTATAGAACTGATAGTAAATGAATGATGAAAGTAAATTTTCACACTCGATTTCAAGAAAATCTTTTTTATGATCTTACATCACCTTGAAGTAACCTTCCTCATTTATCATTTTAAAGTAGTGTGCACATATACTTTTGGGGGCAGGGCTCACAAATAATACATCTAACCTTAATCCTAGCTGGAGCAGAGAGGCGCATGCCCTATAGTAGATGGGGCACTGGGGGTTCAGGACTGGGCCCACAGGTGATGGGAAGGTTACAAACTACAAAAATCTATCAAAAAACCAATCCACGAAGCATTTTTGGCTAAACAAGGATCATTTAGTGTAATTCACTCAGTCAGATGATGTACAGGAAACCTGTAGAAGAAAAATTTTTTGATTTGCCATTTGAAAGGGGCATTTTTGCACCCAAGACACAAAGGACAGAAGCAGCTGCCTCCTTCCTGTACACACCATAAGAATGACCTGGCCTCCCATTCTTCCTTGAGAATAATGATACTGCCATTTGTTATTCAGACACACTCTGTACCTTTGGGTTGAAATTAACCTTTCTGTAAAAGATGGGCATTCTACACTTCAAATAAAAGCAGTTAGAGAATGGGGAGAAAGTCATGTTTCCTGATGGGAAGACCTTTAACTATATGCAAACGGCTGATACTTGAACAAAAATGCAGCGGAAACCTTTCTGGCCTCTTACAGACATTGTCTTCCCATTAGCTGATGTGGAATGTTCTTGCAGATTCACTGCCCTCAGGATGTATCCAAAACCCTTATCGAATTAAACCAGGGCTCAAGTTTGCTATAACTCACACTCGGCTGCCATATGCAGTTTCCCTGGATATCATCATCTTGGCACATTTGGAGTTCCCCATTCTCCTTTGTAGATTTGCTGAAGCTCAGTCAAACTGGATGAATAAAATCTCTGAGCAGCTATCTGCAGGTCATTCTAACAATTTTCAGAGTCTGCCAAAGGGAAGTCTGAGCTCCAGATCAGAGACTTTAAGACTGTTGTTCTTCTCACGCAGTTCTGGGTTTTAGTGAACTAGATCCTTGAGGTGATTGGTCTGACATTGATTAAATGTTTGCATCATACTCTCTTTCTAAATATAATAAATCCCCCATCCCTGCTACTGGAATAAATAAACTTGTTTAGAGGTGTTAAACTATAATAAATGTAAAGATTTATGGGTTTGTCCCTTTGACAGTGCATCGAAGCAGCCATCACTGTCTCTATGTCAGGGAAGGAATGAAAACATGGTTATGTAAAATGTCATTCATTTCACTAGAGTAGATGTATGGTGTACCTCACTGTACTTCAGTCCAAAGAAAAGGAATCAAGACAGAGAGAAAGTCAGTGAGATAGACCGAGGGACTGGGAGTAAGAGAAAGACTGCAGAGAGGCAGAGATAGAGTCAGTCTAAGAACATCTAAGCAGGGCTTTAATTTCCCAGGGGGTTCCTACTGGGATCTTGTGGTCCCCAGTACACCAGTCTGGGGTGAAGGGAACTCTGTCTGACCAGATGAAACCAAATGGAAACCCTACAGTAACAGACAGGCCAATTAAGGCTCAACCAATACCTATAGTCACAGATAGCCTCTGACAGGTCAGGCTATATGTGAGGAGGGAGTGGAACCATGTTGGATGCTGCCACTGGACCCCATTGTGTAGAACTGTATGGAAATATATCCACGTGTAGATGGATGTTTTCTTTCCCAGATATTTAATTTAATAAATTCACATTTAAATTAGTATTTTGATGATTATGTAAACACAAAGCACTCCCCCATCTTAGGCTTTATGATGATAAATACATGGACTGACTTGAACAAGCTGTAATTCAGCTCATGAAAGGCTGTGAGGAAAGGAATCAGATCAGTATAAATGCTCATCTTACTTAACATAAAGCTCTGAACTGTGTGCAAAGGGTGAGACTCACATTTAGAGTTCAACTCTATTCATAAGATTTAATAGGTAGTCCACAAGGAGAAAGTCTCAAAGTGCAGACCAACAATTAGTTTTCTGCAGTGCCTCAATAAAACTGATGGATTGCCTGAGAGGGAAACACAGAACATATAAATTACCCCCAAAATAGGACCACTGCTTACGGTGATCTATCTTCTTCTTTTTTTATGCCTGGTCTCCAGGATTAATGAAGGGGTTGTGAACAGATGCTATTGTTGTCTTTGTTTAAAACAAAACAAAACAAAACAAAACAAAAAATTAGAATTAACTGCTGAGTTTTAAAAGAATAATGAAGTTTTATATAAGCAGCAATCACCATATGTGTGTCAAAGCAACATTTATTTTCCACAGAGGAGTGCTGGTTCATATATGTATATTTAGACAGTACCATAAAGCTAAGTGAATTTAATTCTATGTCATATATATGAGTGATTGAAAACTTGGCAAACATACAGAGCTTTCATCATAATGATGATTCTGATAACGATTAGGTTCTCTGGGAGGTCATTCCTGGTTTCAGACCAGTTCGCTTTTTATTACAATCTTTCACAAGCTACCAGGAACCACCAGACAACTGGTTAGTTGAATGTGGGAGTGATGCTGATTTCTTCATGCATAATTTTAGATTATCGCTTGTCGCCTAGAATTGTTAAAGTTTTTGAAATAGTGTGCCTTCATGAGAAGCAGTGAGAGATAGGTAAAAAAAAAAAAAAAAAAGAAAAGCCTGATCACAGCATGTTTGTGCTCCAAAACACCCTCAGCCACATTCCTGAGATTGTATCATAATCAGTTTCAGTCCTTTTCAATATTTGTATTCAGGGACTACGACACATGGCTTAAAGAGTCCACAGAGACAATGCTTAGTGAACAGCTAATGTGAAGACAGCGTTTTAAATCTAGTGCCAAAACAACTGTTGATGATTGATATTAATAACATGTTTATGTTTAGTAATCAGTCACTGTGTGAATTATCCTGTTTATTAACCTGATCCATTATACCGTCGGACTCCGGCCAACTTGTGCTGATCTTGGCTTTTTTCCAAACCACAGAGGAATGACATGCATTAAGCGTCTGAATTAACATTAGTAGCAGCATAAATTAAAATGAAAAGCAGAGAGTGAGGCCAATCCATGGAAATTACTTTCCAAGAAGAATTTAAAACTACTTTGGTGTTTTACTGTATTTTTATTTCCTGTATGTGCCTGGCAATATGTCCACGTTATTGATATGCTGTCAAGGACTTAAGAGAGAAAAAGTTATTTGCATTAAGGTATTTCCTTATCTGTTATCTCACTGTCACTCATGGACTCACACCAAAAGTAGTTACAGTAGTAAAATTAGAAAATGATCAAAGTTTAGATTTATGTCAAAAGACAAGAAAGGAAAACAGTAATGCTAAATGTTCTTGTGTAAGTCAAATACTGATGTGAGATTCACTGGAAATAAACATCTGAAAGGGCTGTCTGACCATGCCAAATGGAAAATTTAATAAGGTCTCAACAATGTGACCTGTTTTGTTTTTTGTTTTTTTTTTTTAATAACTGTGTCGCATTTCAAAATCCTTTTCAACTTTACATCAGAGTTTCTTATCTAACATTTCTGCATTTAACAAGGTTGATCTCAGGGCTTATCTCAGCCCTGACTATGACACCCTCACCATGGTTTTGTTGTTTTCTAAATTTAACCACAGCAAAAACAGAAAAGGCAATTCCTGAGGTTAAGAGATTCACTGGGGCAGCTGAAAATGTCCCATTCTTCAATGAGCATTTTTGTTACAAGGAGACATTCATGGCTAAAAGGAAGTGCAATGACCAACAAATCTATGCAGACTATATTTAGATTCCCCCAGTATCTAAATCAGATGACTGTACAGCACAGTATGTGCTTAAATCTTGCAGCACTTTGTGATATCCTAATTACTGTCCAAAATTTGTATGGTAGTTTAAGTATTCATGAAATTATACATATATTAACCATTAAGAATCAGTGAAGTCATGTGACAATATTTATGCAACTCAATGTAATGAAATATATTTCAAATGTAGTAAAAGGCCAACCAATTTTAACATGTATGAACCTGGAGCACCATGTTACAGTAAGAAATAGGTCACAGGAACCCGCTGACATGACATGTAACAGTTATGTTTTCCTCTTGAGTCAAGTTCCCGAGGAGAATAACTGATATTTCAGCTCATATGTTTGGACTGATGCTGAAAATGGTTAAGTCCAGGTCACAAGAGAAGAAACCATGTTTAGTTTCATTTACTTTTGGCTGTGTTTTTCGTTTCTCCTGATCAGAAACAGTCTTGTTGCCACAGTGTAGATTTCGGTGTCTGTACTGCAAATGAACAAAATTTTCTTTATGAACATAAAAATACTGAAATATACTGAAAATCTCCCAACATATGTGAGCTGGAGCAGGTTGTGACTGTACTATTCACTGATCAGTTAGCCACCAAAGAGAAGACAATTAGTGGATCATTCACTGATTTGACAAAAAGTGTATTGGATTAGAATCGCTGACTATACCCTGTGTATATTAACGTTATGGCCAAGTAGGTTAAGCCTGGTATGCACTCACAAACATATTACCACATGAAAATACATGCTTTGAAACACATTTGCATTAATTGGGAAGACCATTAAAAATTCATTTATTATGCATGTAAGTTATTTCTATCAGTCTCTCTACCTCATGTCTGCTGAAAGGATTTTCTGTGGGTGTGTGTGTGTGTGTGTGTGTGTGTGTGTGTGTGTTATTTTCAAGTACCTCACAGGAATAAGAAAGACTATTACTGCTAGTATATATTAATGTTTCACAACAGCAGTCCATACCGTTAGCCCTGGAGTAATAGGAAACACAGAGGGTGGTGAAAGGTTGTAATAATTTGTGTGTGTGTGTGTGTTTGTGTGTGTGTGTGTGTGTGTGTGTGTGTGTGTGTGTGTGTGTGTGTGTGTGTGTGTGT